>JAXIVJ010004779.1:2500-30000 GCA_036785665.1 Chirona hameri | reverse complement strand
CGGCGGGGCGGGGGCGGCCGCGTTCACCTCTGCCGCCCCCGCCCCCGCCGGCCGCCGCCGCCTGCTGCAGGTGATGACGTGCTAAGTCGGACAGTGAGACGCGTCCAGTGCGCTGCTCGGATATAACACACGCCGGGCTATCACCAGCGGCACGCTGCACAGCCCGAGCAGAGGTGACCGCCTCCTCTTTGTTCTTTGTCGCCAGCTGGTCGGTGCGTGGTGCGCCGGCTGCGCTGCGCTTAGAGCTGCCACTTTTCAACACGCAGGCCCGCTGAACGTGGGGTTTAAAATAGCAGTATTTTTGCGAGGCATAGGCAGCACTGGGATTTACGAATGACATACATCATTCAAATAAAAAAAGATGGCTTCAACTGGTTGAATGCGTACTGCGTAGAATATAGCGTCGAGTTCACGATTTCTGTGGGCTGCGGCCCGCGGGTCCTGGACAGTCAACAAATCGACAGCTGGGGGGTATTCCACGACATTTCGACAATTTTTCCTCAAATTTTAACCCTCATCTCTCACTTTGTATTCAAAATTGGTCTATAGGGTTATGTTGGGTCCTGAATTCAGCTGTGGTAATATTAGCTCGATCTGAACTCAGGTTTTCGAGTTATAGCCTCGGGCATTTTGGCAAGGTCACGCTGCAGAGGTATGTGTGGAGGCCAAAATAACGCATTTGACTTAACTAAATATACAAAAATTCATATATGGCTGAATTTGCACTGAAACAGAGATTCTATTTCTTTTCTTTTTTGCGTGACCTTGCATGACCTTGAAACCGTGACCTCGTGACCTTGTCTGATTCTTGTCTTGATTCTTATCTGCTTTACATTTTTCACATCGCAAAATACTTGTCAATATATTGCCTAAACGAAAAAATATATAAAAAAGTGCGTTTTTCCTATAATTTCCATATTTTCCGCCAATATGCGTGCCTGTTTTCGAATTACCCCCAAGGGGAAGGGTAACGGGCGGATATCTCAGCTACCATTGCAGCTAGAGACCCGATTTTTGGTACACACCTTGTTAGGGTGACTAGTAACACCACGCAGCCATCCGGCGTGGTCCAAAACGGATCGAAAGGTGACAGACTTGTCAATGATTCATATTTGTCATGAGTCGATTCACAGTGATTCACGGACCATAATGAATGATTCAATCATGATTCAATCACTCAACATTACCATAATGAATGATTCAATCATGATTCAATCACTCAACATTACCATAATGAATGATTCAATCATGATTCAATCACTCAACATTACCATAATTAATGATTCAATCTTGATTCAATCACTCAACATTAAAGGGAAGTGTCGACTCCTTTGTCTAACTCCTTTGATTTTGAATGTGCGAGTCTAAGATTTTATGAGCGTGATAGGGAGGTCATGCTCTACCTGTGTGCCAATTTTCATACACATCAGAATAGTCTGCTGGTTTGACCTTAAACATATGACCTGCTCTAACTCCTTTGATTTGAAATGTGCGACTCTAAGATTTTACCAGAATGATCACTAGGTCGTGATCTATCTGTGTACCAATTTTGAAGCCAATCCAAATAGTCCGCGAATGTATTTCCGAATGTTAATGTGAATGTGAGGCAATTGGACACGCGTGTGGTTTATTTTGATTATAAAATGATATTTATAATATTTATTATAATTGCAAATTCCAAGTTCCAAAAGTATTAATGACTTTACGTTTCACTTTTTTAAGCGAATAGAACATTTATTTTGATTTTGCATTAGGTATTATTTTTCATAAAGCATGATGTGGAATAAAGCGGCGCCGATGCGACAGTGATATTTGGGACAAGCGGAGGTCATGCAAATGTTTGTTTATGATTTAGTTTTTGATATGGTATAGCCTAGAAATTAGGAAAAGGTGGGTACCTTTTGATAATTTTTCGTGTAAAAAAGGTGTGCGTGTACTGTGTGGTTTATGAACCGAAGTATGAGTTAGTTACCTTTTCTAAGTATTTAGGTACCTACCCCTAACCCTACCAGTTCCAAGGTATTCACCTAGTTAGGGCTGATTGAACAGTGGCTTTGTGCCCACTGGAGTTGGACACAAAGCCTCGCTTTCTTTACGCATAGATGAATTACAGGCTACAGCTCAGGACACAGAGCTCATATAATTGACCATTAAGTGCCTGGTTTGTCCACAGGGCACAGATGAATGCTGGGCCGCTGGCATATTTTGTGGACAGTTTATGCTGTTCGACCAAAAAAGAATGATTCTTTGAGCAATGAATGATTCAATCAGCCTATTTTCTCTGTATGAATGATTCAATCAGTGACTCACAACAGGTTTGCGCATGAGGTGAATCGATTCATGAGTCATTCATTTGAAATAAGAATGATTCAATCAAAAGTAGTCGATTCACATTGAATCATTGACAAGTCTGAAAGGTGAAGACCCCGCCAAATCGGTCCCATAGGTTCGGAGCATGACGTCGGGAACGATTTTAGGCTGTTTTGGTCCAATTTGGAACACTTCGATTGGACCAAAGTGGATAAATCTCAAAACTGCACCGTTTTGGACCACGACGGATCGAATGGTGAAGACCTCACCCAAATCGGTACCATAGGTTCGGAGCATGACGGCGTCTGCAACTATTTTTGACGGTTTTGGTCCAATTTGGTCCACTTAAATGAGACTAAAATAAATAAAACTCAAAACCGCACCTTCTTAGACCACGCTGAATCGAATAGACAAGACCCCGCCCAAATCAATAGTTTTGGAGTATGACGTCGGCAACGGTTTTTGGCGGTTTTGGTCCAATTTGGTCCACTTAGATTAGACCAAAATGAATAAAACTCCAAATCGCAATCTTAGACCACGCCGGATCGAATGGTGAAGCCCAAATCGCTCCCATAGTTTTGGAGTATGACGTTGTCGGCAACGATTTTTGGCGGTTTTGATCCAATTTGGTCCACTTAGATTAGACCAAAGTGGATACAACTCAAAATGGCACTGTGGCACGCCGGATCGAATGGTGAAGACCCCACCCAAATCAGTCCCATAGGTTCGCAGATATTTGCCTGTTATCCCTCCCCCTTGGAGGGTAATTCGAAAACACGCACGTATATCGACGGCAAATATGGCAATTTTAGGAAAAACGCTTCTTTTTTTTGCGTTGTTAGGCAATATATTGACGAGTATTTTGCAAAGTAAAAAAATGAAATCAGGGGTACCCGGGGTCATACGAGGTCAACGAAAAAAGGGTCACGAGGTCACGGTTTCAAGGTCATTCAAGGTCGCGCAAAAAAAAATCAAAAAAATCTCTGTTTCCTTGCGAATTCAGCCATATATTTATTTGTGATATTTAGTTAAGTCAAATGCATTACTTTGGCCTCCAAGCATACCTCTGCAGCGTGACCTTGCCAAAATTCCCGAGGCTATAACTCCAAAACCTGAGGTCAGATCGAGATAATATTTCTACAGCTGAATTCAGGACCGATATAACCCTATAGACCAATTTTGAACAAAAAGTGAGAGAGATGAGGGTTAAATGTCGTGGAATCAGCCCCAGCTATAACAGCGCTGCATCTCGCACTGCTGTCAGCTGAGCTGTAGTACTCTGTATGTGACTGTGCCAGGCACAGGCACAGACACAGGCACAGGCACAGGCACAGGCACAGCAGGACAAGCCCCGTGATATCAGCGTGGCCTGGCCGTGGTATGACAGCTGAGGAGGCAGTGGCGAGCCGGTCGGCACCGGTTCGGGTCGGCTCCAGCCGGTTACCAAGCTCAGCAGAGCCGCCACTCGATCGTGATGAGACGGCAGGGCAATGTGGCGGCGTGATGAGACGGCAGGACAATGTGGCGGCGTGATGAGGCGGCAGGGCAATGTGGCGGCGTGATGAGACGGCAGGACAATGTGGCGGCGTGATGAGGCGACAGGGCAATGTGGCGGCGTGATGAGGCGACAGGGCAATGTGGCGGCAGGGCAATGTGGCGGCGTGATGAGACGGCAGGGCAATGTGGCGGCGTGATGAGGCGACAGGGCAATGTGGCGGCAGGGCAATGTGGCGGCGTGATGAGACGGCAGGACAATGTGGCGGCGTGATGAGGCGGCAGGGCAATGTGGCGGCGTGATGAGGCGGCAGGGCAATGTGGCGGCGTGATGAGGCGGCAGGGCAATGTGGCGGCGTGATGAGGCGGCAGGGCAATGTGGCGGCGTGATGAGGCGGCAGGGCAATGTGGCGGCGTGATGAGGCGACAGGGCAATGTGGCGGCGTGATGAGGCGGCAGGGCAATGTGGCGGCGTGATGAGGCGGCATGGCAATGTGGCGGCGTGATGAGACGGCAGGGCAATGTGGCGGCGTGATGAGGCGGCAGGGCAATGTGGCGGCGTGATGAGGCGGCAGGGCAATGTGGCGGCGTGATGAGGCGGCAGGGCAATGTGGCGGCGTGATGAGGCGGCAGGGCAATGTGGCGGCGTGATGAGACGGCAGGACAATGTGGCGGCGTGATGAGGCGGCAGGGCAATGTGGCGGCGTGATGAGGCGACAGGGCAATGTGGCGGCGTGATGAGGCGGCAGGGCAATGTGGCGGCGTGATGAGACGGCAGGACAATGTGGCGGCGTGATGAGGCGGCAGGGCAATGTGGCGGCGTGATGAGGCGGCAGGGCAATGTGGCGGCGTGATGAGGCGGCAGGGCAATGTGGCGGCGTGATGAGGCGGCAGGGCAATGTGGCGGCGTGATGAGGCGGCAGGGCAATGTGGCGGCGTGATGAGACGGCAGGACAATGTGGCGGCGTGATGAGGCGGCAGGGCAATGTGGCGGCGTGATGAGACGGCAGGGCAATGTGGCGGCGTGATGAGGCGGCAGGGCAATGTGGCGGCGTGATGAGACGGCAGGACAATGTGGCGGCGTGATGAGGCGGCAGGGCAATGTGGCGGCGTGATGAGGCGACAGGGCAATGTGGCGGCGTGATGAGGCGACAGGGCAATGTGGCGGCGTGATGAGGCGGTAGGGCAATGTGGCGGCGCTGCCGCCGGGGCAACTGGCGGGCTGAGGCGGGTTAAAGCGGACTGTAGAGTGTAGATGGCTGTGCTAGGCTGCGATAGGCTGTGGTGGGCTGCGATAGGCTGCGATAGGCTGTGGTGGGCTGCGATAGGCTGCGATAGGCTGTGGTGGGCTGCGATAGGCTGCGATAGGCTGTGGTGGGCTGCGATAGGCTGCGATAGGCTGTGTTAGGATGTGGTGGACTGCGATAGGCTGCGATAGGCTGTGGTGGGATGTGGTGGGCTGCGATAGGCTGTGGTGGGCTGCGATAGGCTGCGATAGGCTGTGGTGGGATGTGGTGGGCTGTGGTGGGCTGCGATAGGCTGTGGTGGGCTGTGCTAGGCTGTGCTAGGATGTGGTGGACTGCGATAGGCTGTGGGAGAGGGACGGAGACAGGCTGTGCGACGGCATGACACGAGGTCTGTGACAAACTGAGGTGGGCTGTAGCGAGCTGAGAAAAAGTGTGCGTGACGAGTTGAGACTGGCTGCAGCCCGGTCCGTCAGACGTTACACAGTACGTAACGGCATGGTAACTCGACAGGCATGCAAATTCAGCCTGGCCGGCATCTCAGCCGCCGTCCTTCACGCTTACACAGGACTACAGACGACACCAGACACTGGCAGATGCATCACCCCCGCTCCGAGCCGTCACGGCTCATCCAGAGCTGCATATCGGCCTCCGCAAGCTTTCCATCTGCATGCATAATGCTGTCTAAGCCAGACAGACCATGACTGCGGTGGCCACTGTGTTGAGGGTTCTCTCGGGAGCCAGTCGAGACGGCAGGCAGACCAGTCACCGCAGCTGCAGGGGCACCTTCGCCGCCGCACCTTACTTCGCCACTGTGCAATGGCCTTTGTGAAAAGATGAGTTAAACGATCAAACATTTACAGAACAGAATGCATGCCATGGCACAACAGGTCTTTGTCTCGGGAACTTGAGAGGGCAAACTACTTTCTAAAAAGATGCTGTCATCTTTCTAGCATGAACACTAGCATGAACTTTCTAGCATGGTCAGTAAGTTTGCAGCTAGCTTCCCTAAATATTTTCCTTTTTTTAAATTTAGGTTCATCACTGAAGCCTCCAAATTGAAATGGGAGCGATTAAACGAGATGTCTTGTCCACTAGCATGAACTTTCTAGCATGGTCAGTAAGTTTGCAGCTAGCTTCCCTAAATATTTTCTTTTTTTTAAATTTAGGTTCATCACTGAAGCCTCCAAATTGAAATGGGAGCGATTAAACGAGATGTCTTGTCCCCTCAGTTGCCATTTCGAACACGACAATCACGTATGTGCCATTTCCTTCGAACCAAGCATAACGCTACTGACACATGTTTGCCCACATTTATGAGTCATTGTGCTCCACCGAAGAAGAAAAAAACACGACCTTATCTTGACCAGACGACCAATTACCCACGCGGTGGGACATTTTGTCCCTTACCTCGACAGCAAGTCAGCGCCAGCACGTCAAAGCTACATCAAAGGACAGCTCAGAGCTCAGCTGTGCAGACGGGGGGGGGGGGGGGGCCGCGGGGTGGCCGCCACAGACGGGCCTGTCTGTGGCGGCCGGGGCACAGTTCTGCAGTTTGATTCAGGTGGCCAAGTTTGATTTTGTGGAAATTATTCCCCCCAATTTTTCTTCTCATCACAAAATCAACATTTTCAAATATATTCAAAAACCGGAAGATATATTGGAGAACCAAGTATGGTAGGTGCCCAAGAAAAATTCAAAGCAATATCTATATTTTTGACTGACTTATGTCTCCCTAAGCCTCCTCCTTAACTTGGTTGGTGATTCCAAACATGCCCGCTGGGGGGGGGGGGGGGGGGGGGGGGGGGTGGCCGCCAGTCAGCCAGCAACAAGCTCCATGACTAATTGCGACAGGAGAATGTTTGGCCATCTCACCGAAAAGACACTGGTTCTGGCACCGCAGACGTCAAACAGGCCCAGCCCAGCTGATGGGGCTCCATGCTTGCCAATGAAAAATACTGGCCATGTTGTTTGACTAGTTACTCGAGGAGCGTTCTCGTAAGCGGCCTCAGGCAATTATATAACCCCGTCCGAGGAACAAAGATCACTGACATATAACCCCGTCCGAGGAACACCCCAAACAAAGATCACTGACAGATCGGCGCAGCGTGATGCTGACAAAAATACATCCACACGAGACTGATTACAGAATAAAACCCGATCACTAACCCGCTCAGCTAAGACTCGACTCGACTAAAACCCGCTAAAACTCGACAAAGTTATGTTTCCAAGCTGTTATATAACAGCATCGATTGTCACTGCATATTGCTTAGTACTTTGGTCAAGCCACTAACAAAGAAAACCATCCTACAAAGTGGGTCAACTTTGCAGTGTTTCCAGTACTGTGGAGACTGCAGGACACTGGACATCACACCCCAAACATAACATCCGTTCATGGTAGAGCCAGGGTCATTATAACGGAACGTGATCACCGAAACACTTGGCTTAGAGTTATAACAGAGCTGACTCATGGGGGGGGGGGGGGGGGGGGGCGAAAGATGCCGTGCATAACCCACGCTACAAAATATTCGCGCAAATAATACTAGTGTTAAACCGTTCACAGAGGACATTGTACATCAAAAGCCTCCTAACCTGGTGTTCATCCTGAGCCGTTTTAATAACGTTAATGATATGCAAGTAAGTGTGCGCACAAATTTATTCGCATCGTGTATTATGCTGAGTAATTTGTTGCCGAGCTGCTGAGATCTGCGTGGCTCACCATCACCATACCGCCAGGCCGGGGGCGTGAGTTCGCGTCGTGAGTTGGGCCGTCCACCACCCGCAGCCACCGCCGTGCTCACGACCCCTCCCCTGCCGTCACCCCACTGACGCCGGCGGCACCCCACGCCCGGCCACCACTTTCCCCATGGCAACCAGCCGTCTGTGATGGGCCGCGACACCGCTTCCAAAGACGCCGCTCCGTCAAAATACCGGCGGCACCGATCGGGTGGGCTCGGCGGGGGCGGGGGCGGGGGAACTTCCAGAGGGCCTGAGGACAGTCTATGATATAGCTGCCGCCTTTCCCCGCGGCCGCGCAGTCCGTAACTCATTCATGCAACACTGAAGTTCGCCTCAGTCGGACGGGCCAAATGAGGCATACCGCGCCAGACCGCAAACAAGACATCCATCTGCGGCGGCGCTGTGGCAGCGTGACGACTAAATCGGCCGAGCCGAGACTGCAGCCAGCGGTACGGGCTGTCTTGAAACTGCAGTCACCAGTCTAAACACTGCAGTCACCAGTCCAAACACTGCAGTCACCAGTCTAAACACTGCAGTCACTAGACTAAACACTGCAGTCACCAGTCTAAACACTGCAGTCACCAGTCTAAACACTGCAGTCACTAGACTAAACACTGCAGTCACCAGTCTAAACACTGCAGTCACCAGTCTAAACACTGCAGTCACCAGTCTAAACACTGCAGTCACTAGTATAAACACTGCAGTCACCAGTCTAAACACTGCAGTCACCAGTCTAAACACTGCAGTCACCAGTCTAAACACTGCAGTCACTAGTCTAAACACTGCAGTCACCAGTCTAAACACTGCAGTCACCAGCCTAAACACTGCAGTCACTAGTCTAAACACTGCAGTCACCAGTTTAAACACTGCAGTCACCAGTCTAAACACTGCAGTCACCAGTCCGGACCGTATGAACACTGCAGTCCCTACTCCGGACTAACTAACTGCAGTCACTAGTCCGGACCGTATGAACACTGCAGTCCCTACTCCGGACTAACTAACTGCAGTCACTAGTCCGGACCGTATGAACACTGCAGTCCCTACTCCGGACTAACTAACTGCAGTCACTAGTCCGGACCGTATGAACACTGCAGTCCCTACTCCGGACTAACTAACTGCAGTCACTAGTCCGGACCGTATGAACACTGCAGTCCCTACTCCGGACTAACTAACTGCAGTCACCAGTCCGGACCGTATGAACACTGCAGTCCCTACTCCGGACTAACTAACTGTAGTCACCAGTCCAGACTGTCACAGGGGCGGATCCAGAAAATCTCCAGGGGGGGGGGGGGGGGGGGGGGGTCATCAATTTCAGTGGTGCCCCTACCTATACCCAAATCTGAAACTCAGCGGATTTGGTGCACTATATTTTGAGGGTGCCCCTATTTCAGCATTTCTTTTTGTAGTTGACAAAACGTTGGCTATGGGTATTCGCAATATCAGTCGTACCCTTTCTATCATTTAACCCTCGCCCTACGGGAGCTTTTTCACCTTCGCCCTACGGGGGGGGGGGGGGCTAACAGCCCCCCCTGTTAACTTCCAAACAAAGCAACTTAGAGCAATGCGGTAAGAACAAGCATGTTGACTGTCATGAGATGAATCTAACAGTATGCGATTTTTAGGTTTCAGGTCAACGGGTGACCTTCCAGGTCAAGTGAATGACCTCGGATTTACCACGTCCAGAACAGCGATTTTGCTCTTCAGAAAACCTCAAAATTAGAAATTGATAAATGTAAATAAAAAGGCATGTTCCTAGACCAGTGCTGACTCCGAAATACAAAAAAAGTAATTATTTGTTTGTATCTTGTCAAAAAAAGTTTAAAAAAAGTTATTAAAAAAATGACGTTATCAGTTTCTTACACTTAGAACCATCACTCAGTCAAAAATGAAGATATTGCTTTAAAATTTGGTATGGGTATTATCCATACTCAGTTCTCTCACATATATTCCGGTTTTTCTAATATATTTGAAAATTTTGATTTTGTGGGGATTTTTCATAACAAAATAATAATAATAAAAAATTAGGGGTCAAAAACCCAAAATTGTGAAAATCCGAGATTGCCATTTTAAAGTGAATGCCATTTTGTATCTTTGGTGAATTGCGTTTTCAATGTGCTTTAAAACTCTGTTTTCTACGATTTTTCAAATATTTTTCATTTTTTTACCAAGTCATCAAAACATGATTTTCTCCCAAACTACTCAACCAATTAAAACAAAATTACAGCCTACGTATAATTTTTGTAAACTCAGTTACCAAAAATTTCAGCAAGATACACCTCATATGTAAAAGTTATTCAAGAAAAACCTCAGGGGGGGGGGGGGGGCTGTCAGGCCCCCTCCGTAGGGCGAGGGTTAAAGTGCCGCGGATGTGCAAAAATATATAATTGGTACAGTCAAGGGCGGCCCCAGACGGCTGATGCAGAATTGACCAAGAGGGTAGTCGAGGTTCGTGACCAGGAGAGGGGGGGAGAGATAGACGTTTTTTACTAGCAGTAAATTGTATGCATGCGATGGCAGTGTATCATATTGCTTTGTGTGTCGAGCGGACTTCCATACATGTTCTTGAACTAAAAAATACGCAGGATTTTGCGAAGGGAAATGAAGAAAATTTGAAGAAAATTTATCACAAAGGCTCAACTACAAATGGTATTTACACAAAATTGAAACCCATACAACTATTATTGTGCCGCGAAGCGGCGGAAAATTGTGAGGTTTTGAGCGGGCTGGGAACTGATTTTTGCTATAGGAACCAGGGCCCAATCTTACCAATGCCGTGAATGCAAATGCCGTGAATAACATCGAACAAGCATATTATAATGGGGCTGGTAATGTTGAGAAAAAAAAGACTATTTAAGGTTTGTTAAAATTGGCCTTTAACAGAGAAAGGTGAGCACTCTCAGCAATTATTGCAAGGCATTATCGTCGTGTCTATGATTGTCGCTTATTGTTTCGGGTGAAACATTTGTTCGATGATTGAAATGACATCGATTTGGCTAGCTAAACCCTTGTTATTGTGGTCGGTATTACCTCGTTGGTGGTTTTACCATGCTGAAAGAACCTGGTAGTAGGTAGTTGGTAAGATTGGCCCCTGGGGCCAATGCAGGGTCAAACGAGGAAATATGTCTGGAGCAAAAGGTGGGGTCAAAAGACATATTGTCCCCCCCCCCCATTTAAGGCCAAATGCGGGGCCATTGCCCCCCCCCCCCCCTGCGGCCGCCAGTGTGTAGGTACAGTCTATATTAGACCCTTTTGTACCGGAAAAGAACACTGATTTATTTGCGCCCGTAGCGGCCCGGAATTTTTTGCTTATTTTGTTTTGGCCTGGATAACTATACCCTAAAAAAATCGAAAGGTTCTATAATCTATATATATCAGCCCAAGGGCACCAATGCAGCCACTCAATGGGATTCTTCCAACGCAAAGATAGAAGGAATTTCGCCCAGTGGCACAAAATGTGACATTTTCGACTTTTCAATCACAAAATTATAACAGCAATCATGGGTGCAGTTGCGTACCAGTTTCAAATACGTTTCATGGATGTCCAGCCACGAACGACATTATACACAAAGCCCAAATGGCGGGCCCTACGGGTTCGTTCGCGACAAAAAACGACAGTCAACTAACATCGTGACATCGATGATTTATCAGGAACTAAATCCCATGGCCCCCTCACTGAGGGGGCCCATGGCCCCCTCACTTTCGGCCATTTTTAGCTAAAATCTTTACTTTTGCTTGGTGAGAAAAGTGTTTGATGGCAAAAGATTCGCCAAGACGAGAACAGCCCAAATCTGCAAAGAAATCTTACATAGGGGGTTCTCGCTAAACGAGATCATAGTTTCATTGCCCTCCCCCACCCCTTCGTGACGTTCCTACTTTCCTGGTGGTGCCCCTGGTACACGGGCGCGGTGGTGCCCCTGGTGTGTACACCGGCGCGGTGGTGCCCTTGGTTCAAAGAACACTGAAAATTATGTGCGCCGCGTAGCGGCGCAGCATTTTTTGCTTTACTTGGGATTTTTTGTTGTTTCATTTTTTGCTTTATTTGGGAATTTTGTGTTTTATTTGGGATTTTTTGCTTCATTTTTGCTTATTTTTGCTTTATTTTGGTGTTTTGGTGGTGCCCCGGGGCGGTGCACATCGGTTCAATTGAGGCTGAGATGTGGCCATAACCTCCAAAAGTCACATATCTGAATTCCTTCCGGGACATTTTTTTCCGACGTAGAACAAACAGATTGGAGCATCTGTAATCACCTCTGAAATCCTTGTAACCCATACGAGACCCGCTCTGCGTAGTCGACAAGCTGAGACATTTTGCCGCTCGCTTGGTGGCTCCGTTTCACAACGAAAACACGTCTGTGTTTGATTCAAGAACTCAGGGTGATGGCTGCGACAAAACCGTGATATATTATTATCAGTACAATATTTGGATCGTTTCAAAACTATTCATGCCTAGAAAATCGGTCCAGCCTATCGCTGAAGCCTACTTTCGGAACAATTAATGAGCACCTGCAGAATTTCCTATATTTTTTGCTGACCTAAAGTTTCCAAAGGCCTACACAAAAATCCACAGCTAGCTCCTCAAAACTGCATAGTTTAAAACGCATCATAAGCCATTCTTAGCACGCTCGCGAAAGAATTAACTCGGGATCAGTGGGAGAACAATAGTTATGGCGGTTTTAATGCGGCCATGTCGGGCCGCGCTGCGCCGCGCCGGCCAGTCGTTTCGACGCCCCATCCTCGAACACGACTCCTATGGGACGTAGACAAAAAACGAAGATACGGTCCGAAAGCTCGTACAAAATAATTTTGAAACTATTTCGGTCATATTTCGTCTCAGATCAATATTGAAGCCACCAGAGGTCATGAACTGTCAGATTTTCCAGTTTTAGGACTTCGCTCCAGAAACCCCCAAATGTCTCTGGAACTATGATAGCTACGAACAAACGGAAACAAAAACAATAAAAAGCTCTTGAAATATGCAATCGCAATGGTGTCCTCAAATTTGAGCTCAGGTCAATAGTTTAGGCTCCAGGTCATCTAATGTCAAAAAGGCAATTTTTGGCAAAACAGTTTTTCGCAAATAACTCTTTACATAATAAAGATAAGGCAATGATTTTTACGCCATCGTGTTTGTCTCGTCAAGGCACTTTAAATCATATTCATGTTGACCAGTTTAGGTCAACTTATAAATTTGACCTCAGGTTAAACCGCGCGGCTTTGCGCCGAACACGAACTGCAGGGGGGGGGGGGAGTATTTCAGTGTTCTTTTAAGTCAGGTCAAAATTGAGGTCACCAGAGGTCATCAAAGGTAAAATTTTCCCGTTTTTTCCTGTTTTAGGACATCGCTCCAGAAATTCCCATATATCTCAGAAACAATGATAGTTAGAGACAAACGGAAAAAGCAAACGCCAGCCAGTGAAATTTGTAATCGCTAAGGTGTCCTCAGATTTGATCTCAGGTCAATATTTGAGGCTCCAGAGGTCATTTTTTTCCTAAATCGTTTTTTGCTATTAACTTTTTACCTAATAAAGATAACGGAAAAATGTTTACGCCATTGTGTTTATCTTGTCAAGGCGCTTTGAATGATATATATGGTGATCTTGTTAAGTCAACTTAACAATTTGACCTAAGGTCAAGGTCAAGTGGTGACCCAAGTAGGGCATGCTGCATATGGGAAGACGTGTTTCGACGAGACAAACACATTGATGTCTGTTTTACTTCTCTATCTTAATTATGTCGAGAGTTATTGACAAAAAAGTGATGGTGACCTCGCATGACCTCAAATGACCCAATAGGGGTCACTGAACAAAACTTACACTTGGATCATCAAGAACATCCTATAATAACATGATCCAGAAGTAATTGGACTAGTACCATGCATATCCTTGAAATAGGAAGCATTTGTATATTTCCCCATTGACTTATTATGGGGAAGTTACGAAATTGACCTGACCTTAGGTCACCGATATCAAAATTCCGAGAGATACGAATTGTAAGTACTGATGCCCTCATGACATCCTGTAAGTTTCAACCTGATCGGTGAAAAACTCTGGCTTTGGCACAACTGCAAACATTTTTGGTGGTGGGGTCACTTGACCTGGTCTGGTGACCTGACCTGAGATGACCCGAGCATATTTTTTTTCAAAGTGTGCGCAATTGATGTCCTAACAGGTGTATCAAAACCCGGCGGCGCTGCGCGCCGCCATTTTTTCGCTATCTTTGAAAACCTGAGGGGGGGGGGGGGGGGGAATCACCCCCCCCCCTGCAGTGCGCGGGTTAAGGTCTAGTGGTGACCCAAATAGGTCATGTTGCATATTGGGAGACGTGTCTCAACGAGACAAACACATTGGTACCGGTGTCACTTCTTTATCTTCATTCTGTCGGAAGTTATTGACAAACAAAGTATTCGTGACCTCAGATGACCTCAGCTGACCCTGTAGGGGTCACTGAACACAAATTGCACCTGGATCATTACGAATGGCCTATGATAACATGATTCAGAAGGAATTGGACTGATATCATGCGTATCTTCGGAAAAGGAAGCATTTGCATATTTCCTCATTGACTTATAATGGGAGGTCACGAAATTGACCTGACCTTTTAGGTCACCGATATACACAATCTGAGATATTATAATTGTAGGTACCTTATGGAATCCTGTACGTTTGAAACCGATCGGCCCAAAACTGTGGCTGTGGTACGACCGCAAACTTTTTGGAGGTCGGTCACGTGACCTGGCCTGGTGACCCGACCTGAGATGACCTGAGGTCAATAATTGCGCATGATGTAGGTAATTGATGCCCAAACAGGTATGAAAAAACGGCGCGCAGCACCGCCGTTTTTTTCGCTATCCCCGAAAAACCTTAGGGGGCGTCTAAACGCCCCCCCCCCTCCGGCACGGCGCGGGTTAACAATATTTTAAGGTCATTGATAACCTGAGATGACCTCTGGCTGGGTCATGACCATAATAAAGCATGACTATGTTGTTTTATTTGATCCCAAACAAGGAAAAAGTCCTAAAAATATATTTCTGCCGACAATTAACATTGGGTTGAAACTTGAAACTACTGCATATGATGTGACGTCATAGACACCACATGTCGTCATTCTTTTCCTTTCTAAATTGCAGGTGTTGCAATAGCCTATCAGCTTTAATGTGAGCCCAAAGGCACGCATAAATCTGCATTCATTATGAATCTAGCGGTTTTGACCACATCTGAACCTTAATTGAACCTATGTGCGGTGGTGGTGGTGCCCCTTCACGGCCCAAGGGGGGGGGGGGGTCATGACCCCTGTGACCCCCCCCCCCTGGATCCGCCACTGGACTGTCATGAGACTGCAGTTCCCATTCAGACTGGCTGAGCTCTGAACACTGTAGTCACTAGCCCCAACGGAAGACTAGTAGTCACCGCCCAGACTATCTAAACAGTGCAGCTACCACAGTTTCCTATGTATGTGAACCAGTCGATACGGGTAACTGGTGACTGGTATCCCGGGCCGGGCCGGCCGGCCGGCGTCACAGTGCTGATTGTTGCCCGTGCAGCTCGGCCGGGCCGACCCCCGTCATGCAGAGCAGGCCGAATAAATGGCTGGCGGCTCGCATGCGATCGGACCCTGCACGGCGCTCCTGCACCAGGAAAGAATGCTCTCCATGCGACACAAACGCCACGCCATCTGCCCGGGCTGGTCTGGGCTGGTCTGGGCTGGTCTGGGCTGGTCTGGTCTGGGCTGGTCTGGGCTGGTCTGGTCTGGTCTGGTCTGGTCTGGTCTGGTCTGGTCTGGTCTGGGCTGGGCTGGGCTGGTCTGGGCTGGTCTGGTCTGGGCTGGTCTGGTCTGGGCTGGTCTGGGCTGGTCTGGGCTGGTCTGGGCTGGTCTGGGCTGGTCTGGGCTGGTCTGGGCTGGTCTGGTCTGGGCTGGGCTGGTCTGGGCTGGTCTGGGCTGGTCTGGGCTGGTCTGGGCTGGTCTGGGCTGGTCTGGGCTGGTCTGGGCTGGTCTGATCTGATCTGATCTGATCTGATCTGGTCTGGTTTTGTCTGATCTGGTTTGGTCTGATCTGATCTGGTCTGATCTGGTCTGATCTGATCTGATCTGATCTGGTTTGGTTTGGTTTGGTTTGGTTTGGTTTGGTCTGATCTGGTCTGATCTGATCTGGTCTGGTTTGGTCTGATCTGATCTGGTTTGGTCTGATCTGATCTGATCTGATCTGATCTGGTGTGGTCTGGTCTGATCTGGTCTGATCTGGTCTGGTCTGGTCTGATCTGGTCTGGTCTGGTTTGGTCTGATCTGATCTGGTCTGGTCTGATCTGGTCTGATCTGGTCTGGTTTGGTCTGGTCTGGTCTGGTCTGATCTGATCTGATCTGATCTGATCTGATCTGATCTGATCTGGTCTGGTCTGGTCTGATCTGATCTGATCTGGTCTGGTCTGGTCTGGTCTGGTCTGGTCTGGTCTGATCTGATCTGATCTGATCTGATCTGATCTGATCTGATCTGATCTGGTCTGGTCTGGTCTGGTCTGGTTTGGTCTGGTCTGATCTGATCTGATCTGATCTGGTCTGGTCTGATCTGATCTGATCTGGTCTGATCTGATCTGATCTGATCTGATCTGATCTGATCTGATCTGATCTGATCTGATCTGATCTGATCTGATCTGATCTGATCTGATCTGATCTGATCTGATCTGATCTGATCTGATCTGGTCTGAGTTCAACTTGACTGCGCCAGCTGGCAGTCTGATGCCACAGTCTGATCCATTGATGGCTTAGAAGAGTGTCAATGATGGTGTCATTGATGGTGGAGAAGAGGGGCATATTCAGTGTCAGTCGGTGATGAGCTGGCTGCGGGCACAGCTGGCCACAGCTGGCGACACCACAGAAACGACGCCACTTGCCACTACGACCACTTGGTGTCCCGCGCCAGGGCGCCCGGCAGACGTGACAAATGCTGCCGTGCGCCCAATCACTTCCCGCGTCAGCCCGGAAACATGTTAAATTCGTGCAAAGAACCAGCACGTGCAGACTTCCATCAAAATGTTTCTCTGCCGCAATACCAAGAAGCTGCCGATACAAATATTTTTGGTCATTTCCGTGATACGAATTCAGAAGTGACAGAAAAATGACAGAAAAAGTACTACCGATATTATGCTGCTCCCGAGGACCGCAGAGAAGTGAGGACCGCGACCTGCGACACCGACTGCGCCATGCCAGCACGGGGCACAGGCGGCTGGCAAACAACGAATGGCATGTTCTGGACCTTCTGAATGCATTTCCGTTTCAACAAAACATGATGAAAGACAGCTCGTCGATGAGCCGCGCTGGGGAGTGTTTCGCGCCCCTGTGTCATAAGGCTGTTTTCCAGCAGTCTAACTGTCGTCAGCACCTCTCTGTGGTGCGAGCGGGATGGGATCGGTCGGCCTGGGTCCAGCGGTGACTTTTGACACGCCTCCGCCACTGGTTCGGACAGGACGACAGACACTGGCCAGCCCGCTCACGCCGATGACACCAAACGGACGGACCAACCACGTGGCCCTCCGCCATATCAGCCACGGACGCAACGGAGAGCAGAGGTCGGCCTGGGAGAATGCCCAGAAGAAGAAAAACATTTGAAACTGTCTATATGATTGTGGAAGATTGTATATTGCTACAAAAACAATGCACAGAAGGTTTCGAAATCGAAATAGAAAGAAAGCTTCGAAGAATCCGCTAGATGAATCTCTGCAGTGTGTTATTTTTCGCAGCATGACCTTAAAAAGATGTCCATGATCATGTGACGAGTTTGTATCGATTATTTCACGGCTCAGCAGTCGACAGTGGACGGCTCCCAGAACCGGGCGGAAAACACGGCCGGGGGGCCGGGGCACCGAAATAGTGGGGAGGCCGTCCGGCGAACACACTAGACGGCCGACCATGTCAGCCGGCCACAGCCGCGTCGCCGCCGCCCACTGCAGGGTAGGCTGCGTGCAAGCTGTTTGATCGGTTTTCCTGGCGTGCTGCAGGATAACCTGTTTCAGAAGGAAAGTGGCCGTCAGTGTGTCAATTCGTGTATCCGACAGACGGGACCGAGGTGTGACCGGGGGCCGGGTAAAGTGGCCGTCAGTGTGTCAATTCGTGTATCCGACAGACGGGACCGAGGTGTGACCGGGGGCCGGGTAAAGTGGCCGTCAGTGTGTCAATTCGTGTATCCGACAGACAGGACCGAGGTGTGACCGGGGGCCGGGTAAAGTGGCCGTCAGTGTGTCAATTCGTGTATCCGACAGACGGGACCGAGGTGTGACCGGGGGCCGGGTAAAGTGGCCGTCAGTGTGTCAATTCGTGTATCCGACAGACGGGACCGAGGTGTGACCGGGGGCCGGGTAAAGTGGCCGTCAGTGTGTCAATTCGTGTATCCGACAGACGGGACCGAGGTGTGACCGGGGGCCGGGTAAAGTGGCCGTCAGTGTGTCAATTCGTGTATCCGACAGACGGGACCGAGGTGTGACCGGGGGGCGGGTAAAGTGGCCGTCAGTGTGTCAATTCGTGTATCCGACAGACGGGACCGAGGTGTGACCGGGGGCCGGGTAAAGTGGCCGTCAGTGTGTCAATTGGTGTATCCGACAGACGGGACCGAGGTGTGACCGGGGGCCGGGTAAACTGGCCGTCAGTGTGTCAATTCGTGTATCCGACAGACGGGACCGAGGTGTGACCGGGGGCCGGGTAAAGTGGCCGTCAGTGTGTCAATTCGTGTATCCGACAGACGGGACCGAGGTGTGACCGGGGGCCGGGTGGCACGATCTGCACCATCGATTAGGTGTAAGTTTGCTGCGATCGATGAGTACCGCTACTTTAGGAGCCTTCAAAAGGCGGAATTCAGGTGAAGTGGTTAATAAAATGTGGTCTTAACCTTAAAGGGAATGTTTCACCTTTGTATTGGTTTTGAACTGATATAACCATTATCTTTGGCCGTTATTCAAATGTCTAAATTATTAAGGTCATTTTCCCCAAAACCTATCCGTTTTTAAGCAAATTTAATTTATAATTTGCAAAATGGGGTCTATTGTAATACCGCCGTTGATTGGCTGACAGCCACTTCAAGATTGTTGGTCCTGGAAGTCAGATGACCTGTATTTCTCGAACCTTGGCGAGTACGATGTAAACAACGGCAAACGTAGATTGCGGTCCAAGTTAAAGTTTTTTTCGCGTAGTTTGAAGTCTCAGTTATGGATTGATTTTTGTTGTTGTAATATTGAGCTATCGCAATGCCTCGCACTCGTCATTGTGTTCTGTGCGGGAGAAGACACAGTTCCACAATGTTTGTATTTAAGTCGCCAGAATTGTCTGAAACGATTGTGCCATATGTTTGGCAGCGTAAAGTTTTATCTATAGCTCTCTATAGCTCAATAATGACGTCATCATTCGGCATTCCAAAAAAAATGCATTTGTATAAAGTTAAGTGACCTTTCGAGATAAAAAATATCACGATCGTTTTCAGCAGCACTTACTTCATGTTTTCGACTACAACCAGCGTATATTTGACAACTTTCAGAAAGGTGAAACATTCCCTTTAAGTGGTATATAAAATGGCATGTAATCCGATGCCATGGCATGTAGGTACTGTGGTACTGTGATGGTATATACATTATACAATGGCATGTACTCAATGCCCTCGCTGGCTAACTATCGGTAAAAGTCGCGAACGAAGACAACAGAGCCTCATGCAAACTCATTTAATTTATTCGGCTTTATCTTTAATAAATTAAGTCTGAGCACAGACAATCGTATAACAAAGAGCCTATAATAATACAACTAGTCCAAACGAAGAAAAGTAGGATAGCAGAAATGAAGGCTTCGGGTCAGAAGATTAGTGGAGAACCCTGGCTGGCAGCTGTAACCGGTGACAATGCTGACCCCCGGCAGTCGGCCAGTTGATCAGTTGACCGGCTGGAGGGTCCACACTGACTGGTGATGGTATGATCGCTCCGGTGACTGTAGCATCGCGCCTATCCAGCCTGCGCTGTCAGCAGTATCGTCAGAACTGGAGCCACCCTTCTGCTCCCCATGTCTGGTGGGCGAGCCACCCTTCTGCTCCCCATGTCTGGTGGGCGAGCCACCCTTCTGCTCCCCATGTCTGGTGGGCGAGCCACCCTTCTGCTCCCCAGTGCCAGTGGGCGAGCTACCCACCGTGCTTCCCAGTGCCAGTGGGCGAGCTACCCATCGTGCTTCCCAGTGCCAGTGGGCGACCTACCCACCGTGCTCTCCAGTGCCAGTGGGCGACCTACCCACCGTGCTTCCCAGTGCCAGTGGGCGAGCTACCCACCCTGCTCCCCAGTGCCAGTGGGCGAGCTACCCACCGTGCTTCCCAGTGCCAGTGGGCGAGCTACCCACCGTGCTCCCCAGTGCCAGTGGGCGAGCTACCCACCGTGCTCCCCAGTGCCAGTGGGCGAGCTACCCACCCTGCTCCCCAGTGCCAGTGGGCGAGCTACCCACCGTGCTCCCCAGTGCCAGTGGGCGAGCTACCCACCGTGCTCCCCAGTGCCAGTGGGCGAGCTACCCACCGTGCTCCCCAGTGCCAGTGGGCGAGCTACCCACCCTGCTCCCCAGTGCCAGTGGGCGAGCTACCCACCGTGCTTCCCAGTGCCAGTGGGCGAGCTACCCATCGTGCTTCCCACCCCAAGTGGGCGACTGGGCGAGCTACCTACCACGGGAGGCCTCTCCGGCGAGCAGCTACCTACCACGGGAGGCCTCTCCGGCGAGCAGCTACCTACCACGGGAGGCCTCTCCGGCGAGCAGCTACCTACCACGGGAGGCCTCTCCGGCGAGCAGCTACCTACCACGGGAGGCCTCTCCGGCGAGCAGCTACCTACCACGGGAGGCCTCTCCGGCGAGCAGCTACCTACCACGGGAGGCCCCTTCGGCGAGCAGCTACCTACCACGGGAGGCCTCTCCGGCGAGCAGCTACCTACCACGGGAGGCCTCTCCGGCGAGCAGCTACCTACCACGGGAGGCCTCTCCGGCGAGCAGCTACCTACCACGGGAGGCCTCTCCGGCGAGCAGCTACCTACCACGGGAGGCCTCTCCGGCGAGCAGCTACCTACCACGGGAGGCCTCTCCGGCGAGCAGCTACCTACCACGGGAGGCCTCTCCGGCGAGCAGCTACCTACCACGGGAGGCCTCTCCGGCGAGCAGCTACCTACCACGGGAGGCCTCTCCGGCGAGCAGCTACCTACCACGGGAGGCCCCTTCGGCGAGCAGCTACCTACCACGGGAGGCCTCTCCGGTGAGCAGCTACCTACCACGGGAGGCCTCTCCGGCGAGCAGCTACCTACCACGGGAGGCCTCTCCGGCGAGCAGCTACCTACCACGGGAGGCCTCTCCGGCGAGCAGCTACCTACCACGGGAGGCCTCTCCGGCGAGCAGTTACCTACCACGGGAGGCCTCTCCGGCGAGCAGCTACCTACGCCGAAATGTACCCCCGACGAGGGCGAGCTACCCACGCCGAAAGGTCAGCATGGCCGCTGGATGAGGGGAATGACTGAGGTTACAGCGGCCAAACACCGATAAGTTCGCCTACCTGTCTCACAACAAACTGTCACCACGGACCCTTCCGCCTCAAAACCAGGGCACCAATGAACCGCCAGTGTCACCCGAATGCATACCTCCCATAATGCGATGCAGGATGGTTCGCAAAAGATTCGCATCACGTCGTTTGGCATTCAGCACTCACAAATGATGCATGCAACACTGCGATATATATAGCACAATTCCGGAGTACTGTAAGCATCATGGCCATGAGCCAGGAGAATGCTCACGCCAGGCGAGCTAAATTTAGCACAGCTCCGAAATTTAGAACAGCTCCGCCCGATCTGATATAGCGCGGCGCAGTGGTGGCTTAGGGATTAGGCCTTTCCTAACATTACCTGTTGCAAAATAATTGTACCCGGCGGCCTGATACGGCACTACATCATCCGGCGGGCACATTTACCTCGGTATCCGTTCGCACAGAGCTAAACAATATCCACCGCCACTTGGCAATGCCCGCCGACAACAAAGTCGCGCCTTATATGGCGACCTATTGAACAGCGACGGCCGCGTACTGGACTTAACATTGGACAATAGCGGGCGGGTCTGATGCTGAACGCGACACAGGTCATGCCGGACGCGGTACAGATCACGGGCTTCATGCAGAGTATCGATTCACTCCGCTGATCCAATGGTGTGACACTCCGAAACGCATTAGTTACGAGGTCTCTCTTGGTCGTTCCAACCAGAGGAAAACATAAAAAAAATCTGAAATTTTGATCAAAGGAACATTATAGCATGAAGTAGAAATGTTGTGGAAGCTTTCGCAAGTGTTCTTCTCATAAGTGATAAAAACTTGAAGATAAATGATCGCCTAAATTTCTTCTCAGTTTACACTTCCTTCTGCCACATGAGCGTAATAAGTACATGCGAATGGACTTCAGTCCTTTAACCCGCGCACTGCAGGGGCTTTGCGCCGAACACGAACTGCAGGGGGGGGGGGGGGGGGTTGATTTCCGCCCCCCCCCCCGAGATCTCGAAAACTACGCTACGTAGCGAGAAGCGGAAAAAGGCATTTGATAGCTTGATACATGTTCTATCGAAAGTATTTCAGTGTTCTTTTAGATCAGGTCAAAATTAAGGTCACCAGAGGTCATCAAAGGTCAATTATTCCAGTTTTTCCTGTTTTAGGACATCGCTCCAGAAATTCCCATATATCTCAGAAACCATGCTAGTTAGAAACACACGTAAAAAAGCAAACGCCAGCCAGTGAAATTTGCAATCTCTAAGGTTCCTCAGATTTAATCTCAGTTCAATATTTGAGGCTCCAGAGGTCAAAAAGAAAATAAAAATCTTTTTTTTTCTAAAGTTTTTTTTTTGCAATTAACTTTTTACTTAATAAAGATAACGAAAAACTGTTTACGCCATTGTGTTTATCTTGTCAAGGCGCTTAGAATGATATACATGGTGACCTTGTTAAGTCAACTTAACAATTTGACCTCAGGTCAAGGTCAAGTGGTGACCCAAGTAGGGCATGTTGCATATGGGAAGACGTATATCGACGATACAAACACGTTGATGTCTGTCTTATTTCTCTATCTTCATTATGTCGGGAGTTATTGACAAAAAGGTGATGGTGACCTCGCATGACCTCAAATGACCCAATAGGGGTCACTGAACATAAATTACACTTGGATCATCAAGAATATCCTATAATAACATGATCCAGAAGTAATTGGACTAATATCATGCATATCCTTGAAATAGGAAGCATTTGTACATTTCCCCATTGACTTATTATGGGGAGGCTGCGAAATTGATCTGACCTTAAGTCACCGATATACAAATTCCGAGATATACGAATTGTAAGTACTCATGCTCTCATGACATCCTGTAAGTTTCAAACTGATCGGTGAAAAACTCTGGCTTTAGCACAACTGCAAACATTTTTGGAGGTGGGGTTACTTGACCTGGTCTGGTGACCTGACCTGAGATGACCCGAGGATATTTTTTTCTCCAAAGTGTGTGCAATTGATGTCCTAACAGGTGTGCCAAAAACCGGCCCTGAGGGGGGGGGGGGGGGCGGAAATCAACCCCCCTGCAGTGCGCGGGTTAAGACTGTATTAATAATGCCAAAAGGATACTTCACGGTCGCAATGAAACAGTCAAAATGACATATAAATGGCATACAAAATGGCATACAAAATGGCAATACAAAATGGCATTTTACGTCCGTCCTTATGTTTACAGCGAAACGATTGTAACTCGGCTAATGCATAAGGCACGGCCATACATACACGAAGCAGCCGGCCAAGGCCTTCGGAGTAGTTTCAGACACATTTGCGCGATGCACTGGCGGTGCCAGTCGGCAACACCGGGGTCGGCTGTATGCCAACCAGTGACCTTTCTGACCGCCATATAAAACAAAATATATCGAATAATATTACGACACAGCCCAGGCAACAGCAGGTTGCAGCGTACCCATATCCCGGACAGTCAATGTGAAATATTGAGGTGCACAGACGGTTTCGAACACGAACAAACCCCACAACCCCAGCATAATACAGCACACAGCGGTATAAAACCAAACGAACTGAGACAGTGGTGCAGGCGATTTGACTTGTTTGATTGGACCGAGGCCGAGTCACACTCCACCCGGTCACTGTATACGAAGCTATCAACATAAGCCGTGTGATGTCGCCCTGCAGGGCGTTTGGAGGGCGGTGGCATCAACAGCTTCGCCTCGTGCAAGGTCCACAGGGTGACAGTGTCACAAAAGTGGCCCGTTTCTCCGTTTTTCTGAACTTGGAAGTTTTGTTCCGTGAAAACTTTGATTGTAAAGAATGATTTTGTTTAGTCTGCGAGTGAAAATGTCTGCCGAGCATAACAAATAGACTGAGATTTGACTTTCCGAACAAGGGCCGGAACGTGACAGTGATGTGACACAAATTGTCACACAACAAATCGTAAGGTGGAACCTCCAAATTCCCAACATCCGAAATTTTTGCAGTGATTTAAAGAAGGAAAACTGGTACTTTTCCACAAAAAAAAAATTAAAACCTCCCAAACAAGCTGTTGCGTATTCAGGTTACAACCCCGCCACCGATACCATCGTCATCGGGGCCATGGATAACCCTGGGGGCTGGGACACTAATTTCCCATATACGCATGCGCAACGATAGAAGGTGCCTTTCATGGGCGTAGGAACGTTTTGAAAAGTGAGAGGCCAGCCGCAACTTCATCGGATAAATCCCCCCCCCCCCTCTCTAACTCGAAAAACTAAAATGGCTAGAAACACGCGGAAAAGGCGTTATAAAACTCTTGATAAAGACATTCGAAGTTAATTTGAGTAGTCAATATTGAGGTCACCTGAGGTCATCAAAAGTCAAATTGTCCAAGTACAGGACTATGCTTTAGCAGCCCCTAAATATCCCGGGAACTATAACAGCTAGGAACAAACTGAAACAAGCAAACGAAAACTCATGAAAAACGCAATCGCACTTGGTGTCATACAATTGTATATCAGGTAAACAGTTTAGGCTCCAGACAGGGCTGAAGATCCTGGGGGAAGGGGGTCACGACCCCCCCCCCCCCTGGGCCCCCCGGATGTTAAAAAACGGGGGGGGGGGGGAGTCCGGGGGTCCAATAAAAACAACTGGGTGGGGGGCCCTCTTGAGCAGAAGAAAGCGGACGGGCATAGGTCAGAATGGGCCCTACACATGCCAAAATGGGAGTTTATAAACCGAGTTAGCCGTCTTAAGTCCGCATGGATGATCCATGCGGACTTAAAGGGATTATACGGGTTTCCGTCCTGAAAGTAAATGCACTCTTTTGCAGTTGTATGAGCTTTACACACGTTTAAAACATATAACGGGGACCTCAATGCTCATTTAGTCCATTATTTCAGCATATCAGCGTTAAAACTTGAGCGTTTTTCGAGACTAGTATCAGATAACGAGTACTTGATCGGCACTACTGTCCACCACTTTTATCTTAATATCAATTTTAGAGTTTTGAATTATCTGTAAGTCCTACACTGGATCACCAAATTATTATGCAATTCAAAACTGACGGGACTTTGTATTACTACGCACTGTTCGTTGAGGTTTTGCGTTTTTGTGGTTTTCTTATCTCTGGCCTTCAGCGTTGAGAATTTGGTGGTGGCGTATTCATTTTTTTGCATGAAAATTCATGAAAAATATAGAATTTTATGGGAAAACTAGGTAACTGCTGCTGTCGTTGGAACAAAACAAGTTTATTTTCTTTCAAATATTGCTTATTTTACCGGAAATATGCCATAAGTGAGGTGTTTTTATTAGCATAAAAGAGATGACTGGCTCTGCCTCAGCTGGTCCTGCAGAAAATACGCGGTGGCATCACCGCGCACTTTGGAATGTCCTTACGTGCAGAAGAGGTAATTTCCAGAAAAATGTGGCTACCGTGGGACTTCTACCACCTTTATAAGAACGTTTTACTATGTAACTCAATTATTCTGGGAATAAAAACGTAAAATCCCTTTAAAGACGACCTGAAGGGCCCTCGGTCGTCCTGAGATGGCCCTTGGCCGGCCTGAGAGAGCCCAGAGTCGGCCTGGGGGCTCACAGTCGTATTGAAGGGCCATAGTCGGCCTGAGGGGCCCACGGTCGGCCTGAGGGGGCACACAGTCGGCCTGAGAGGCCCTCGGTCGGCCTAATATGGCCCTCGGTCGGTCTGAGGGGCCCTCGGTCGTCCTATGGTGACCCTTGGCCGGCCTGAGGGCCCAGATTCGGTCTGGGGGGGGGGGGGCACAATCGGGTCTGAGGGGGCCCACAGTCTGCAATCGGCCTGAGGGGCCCACAGTCGGCCTGAGTGGGGCCACAGTCGGCATGAGGGGCCCTCGGTCGACCTGAGGGACTCCTAGGGTCCTTAGGGTCCTAAGACGGCCATTGGTCGGCGTGAGATGGCCTTGTGCCTGCCCGAGGGGGCCACAGTCGGCCTGAGAGGGCCCAAAGTCGGCCTGGGGGCCACAGTCGGCCTGATGGGGCCCACAGTCGGTCTGACGGGCCCTTGGTCGGACTGATATGGCCCTTGGTCGGACTCATATGGCCCTCGGTCGGTATGAGGGGGCCCTCGGTTGACTTTAGGGACCATCGTTCCGACGCAGGGGCCCTCGGTCGACCTTAGATGTTCCTCCTCCGGCCTGATGGGTACTTCAGTCAGTGCGAGGGAGCCCACAGTCAGCCTGAGGAGCCCTCGGTCGGCATGAGATGGCCCTCAGTCGGATTGATGCCTGAGGGGCCCTCGGTTAGCCAGGAGGGTCCAAGACCTCAGTCGGTCTAAGGACGGCCCCCAGTCTTTCTGGGAGGCCCTCAGTCAGCCTGAAAGGGACCTCGGTGGGCCTGCGTGACCCCGGGCTTCCTGAGATGGTCCTCGTCCGGCCTGAGGCGCCCTCATTCGACCTGAGAGGCTTTAGATCGGTCTGAGGGGCCCTCGCTCGGCCTGAGATGGTCCTCGGTCGGCTTGATGGGGCATTTGGTCTGTTGAGGGCCTTGGTTGGCCTGAGCGGGTCCGATCGGCATGAGGAGCTCTTGTTCGGCCTGAGGGGTTCTCAGTCAGCTTGGGGGACCCTCGGTCGGCCTGAGAGTCCTCGGTCGACTTTAGGGAGCCCTCGGTCGGCTTGAGGGGTCCTTGGTCGGCCTGAAGGAGAACTGTCGGCCTGAAGGTCTGAGCGTCTGTCGGCCTGAGGGTCCTTGGTCTGGTTTGAAACGTATTTGTATAACTTGATCGTGCCCAATGCCTGACTGAGATGGCCCTATGCCAGTCTAGAGTGGGCCCTCTCAATCTGAATGGGCTCTATGTCGGACTGGGAGGGACTTAATTCGGTAAGACAGGACACTGAGCGACTTTGAGAGTACCATCGGTCGACCTGACAGGGCTCGCCGCCGGTCTGAGGGGCCTTGCTGGGTCCTCCAAGGTCGGCATAGGTCCTTCTAGGGCCTGGCGGGGCCCTCTTAGACCGACAGGGATCTCTTTTGGGAGAGATAAGCATCCCTTCAGGATAGCCTTGGGCTCTCAAACTCGCTGAGGATCTTGCCAGACTGGGTTATAAGACCTGATATGGGCCCTCCCATACATTATATATATATATATATATATATATATATATATATATATATATATATATATATATATATATATATACATATATATATATATATCTATCTATCTATCTATCTATCTATCTAT
>JAXIVJ010004778.1:75000-79721 GCA_036785665.1 Chirona hameri | reverse complement strand
CTTAACATCCGGCAGAAATGTATACTGACAATATAACGATTGAAAGCACCTGCACAATCTTTATGTTTGTGGTTATATTTTCATAATCTAGCACGATCTAACAACTGATATGTGTAAGACACAGTTCATTTGACACCGCATGTAAGAAAGGTTTGTTCGGCAACACAAGGGCCTGTGGCCTGTTCGACTCAGACAGGGTTCAACATCAAAACAAATATGCAGAATATTCCGTGGACCATGGAAAACAAAACTCATTAAAATGGTTCGTAACCGTCTTATTGCACTTACACCATCACACATACACCAAGCACCATATAAGGTAAATGTGGGCTTAGTCCTAAATTCCGTCTCATGGAAGATAGTTTAGACCAGCGATGGCCTACGTTACGCTACGGTATGTTTTTTGTTGTTGTAACAAGTAGCCCAAGAAATCGTTCCGTAGCGTAATTTAAGTATTTCGTAGCGTACTACCGATAAATATAGTTTAGACCAGCGATGGCCTACGTTACGCTACGGTATGTTTTTTTGTTGTTGTAACAAGTAGCCCAAGAAATCGTTCCGTAGCGTAATTTAAGTATTTCGTAGCGTACTACCGATAAATATTCCAATAACGTAACTGCTACGCAAGGCATTTCGTAGAATAACATCAGGGAGCGGCGACACAGCAGGGAGGGGCAGTGGGCGGTCAAATATTGCGCCCCGGACTTAAGGAGGCCCCATAAAAAACAAGGGAGGCCCCTCGCAAATATATATAAATACTGAGCAGTATATTAAATAAATATACAATTTGAATGAGTTTCGAGCCGCTCCTTGAAATAACAACCGGTAGATATTCGAGGAGGCACCTAAAAAGATAAGCGTGACAAGTTCCAAGGAGGCCCTTAACCTTATTTGTAACAGGCTCCTGGCTACCCCTATTTGTAACAGGGGGGGGGGGGGGGGCGGATTCCGCCCCCCCCGGAGATCTCGAGATCTACCCGTCCGATTTTCGAAAATGAAACAGCGTTTGGTTCCCCTTAACAGGATCTACATTTCTAAATAATAAAAAAATATTTTTTTTTGATAGGGGGGCAACAGGGGGGCAAAAACCACAAATTGTAGTGGTATTTTTGATCCAACATAGCTTTCATGTTCATCGACCGATTTTAACACAATTAATACGAATCGATAGAGATTGAATTGAAAATTGATATATGACAGTGGCGTTTGAAAATTCAAAAATCATAGGCGTGTGCAGGTCACTCAATATAGTGGAAAAGGGGGGTAAAATTGGAAAAAATATTAACCGCAGACAAGTTGCTACCCAGCACTATAAATATGTTACTGATCGTAGATAGTTCCTTTTTGCATGTTGTACTTCATAATAGGCGTATCCAGAAACCAAACTGGGGCGGCTCAATACCTTTTGATAAGTATATTATCCGCTATTATGATACTAACTAGTCAACAGTGACTATTTCACTTACAACTTCAATTAACATTGCTTACCCCCTTTTACCCTACCTGGACTCGCCTATTATCTTATAATCGTTCGTAGAGTAGCCTGTGGTGCGTGTTTCATCCGAAAACTACAGTATGTTGTGTCATTGTACGCCCATGCCTCTTAGTTTCCTTGCAATAATATGACCCCCTTTCTTCCATTCCTGAGCGCGCCTCTGCAAAAAATGACTTTATTCCCTTTCCTGGCCTCATATGTGCATATATAATTATAAGCTAACCGTCTATTGCGCCGTTATCGCTGGCATATCGTCATCACCAAGCCAGTCATCCCCCTTTTCATGTGCCTGAACACGCCCCTGAAACTCTATATGTAATAAATTATGCAAATAATGGAAGCAGAAGCTATCTTTTACATCTTGATAACTATAAATGCCCCTTACATTGCTCTATTTGCTTCCCGCCAAGCATTGAATACTTCCTGGAACCCCCCCCCCCCCCTTTTCAAGCCCCTGAAACCGCCTCTGCCATGAAATTGTAATGATATTTCATTAACATCAACTAAATTGCACTTGTTGCAATCACTGTGAACCGATGTAACTCCTTCATACTTGAGGCAGTTACGAAGAAATCGTGAAGATCGCATTTCCGTATTATCGCCAAATATCGCCTCCGAACCCACCCAAAACTGTACCCTGGAACCGCCTCTGTTCAGGTTAAGAACTCAAAATTTTGACTCCAAATGCGGTATTCAATTCTATGAAAAGTCCCAAAATTTCATGGGCCTGCTCCCAGCCGTTCTGGAGATATCTGCGAAAAACATGAGGGGGGGGGGGGGGGGCGGGGGGCGGAATCCGCCCCCCCCCTGTTACAAATAGGGTCAAAAAGACAATTGAGGCAAACTCCAAGTAGACCCTAAAAACAACCCACACAAGCTCCAAAAATCCCCTAAAGAGATGACCGACACAAGCACCAAGAAGGCCGCGAAAAGACAGCCGAGACAAGTTCCTAAGATGCCCCTAAGAAGACAACCGATATAGACTCCACATAAGCCCCTACAACAATAACCACGAAAGCTGTTCATGGGATACTTCAGATGAGACTTCAAAAAACACAACTTATTCCTAGAAAGCCTCTAGAAAGGCAGTCGGATTTTTTTTTGACGACACACCCACGAAAATAGCAGAGAAATCTTGTTCTCAAATGTGGCCCTTGCCTTTGGTTTGTCCCTCCCCGACACATCCATGGCGCTGCCCTGCATTGCATATGTTGCTAATGGTAATGGGTATCTCATTGGTATCCTATGAGGGTAACCTTATTGTTAAATTCTAACGTCTTATGGTTCGGTGGTTAGATTAACGTTTCGCTGTTTCCCTGCAATTAACGCGCCATCTATTATTGATTCAACTCGCCGTTGACTGGCGTCTCAGCCGACGGTGGGCAAATCTTGCTCCTCAGTCGAGACGTGGATACCACTTGCCACAGACTTTTGCAAATCCAAGAAATGTTGTGCAGCAAAAGCGGTGCGATATTTTTGAGTGGTGTGGTATTCTTTGAGTTTGTATAATGCCTATACTTTTACGGCTTATTTTACGTTTAACTTACTTTTAATGAAACTCGTAGATTGGGACGTCACTGAATTTGCAGTATCATAAAAGAAGTTCTTTGCAGTATCATAAAAGAAGTTCTCGACATTTTCATCAGTTGGAAATACTTTTTTACAAATTAAGTCCGAATCATTTGAGTGAACACATTTTCGAGGTCAGGTTCCGCGCTAAGCAGAGCTTGTTGCACAGGCCCTGACCCAACCATCAGACCTCGCAATTCCTGGTAAACGGCAGAATTTAGAAGCGAAAATTGTGCGTACCAGAACATACCTGGACAAGGTCCGCCCCGCCTTCTGGCGTCACCTGACCTGTGCGTGTGTGAAGAGTGGGACCGCTGCCACCATCCGCAGGCCATCCTAGTCAGGGACAAATAGCGAATGCCGAAGCGACTCGAACCCAGCCTGCCACACTGAGTGAGGTATGAAGTCCAGCGCTCTCCCGTCTGAGCTACAGGGGCGGACACGTTAATGCTGGATAAGCTTGGGAGCCTGATAACTTTACTGGTTTCTGATCTATTGCTATTGCGAATGGTCCTCAGGAGAAGGACAGAATTGACCCGCCAGTCAATGTCGTGTCAAATGTCATACACCAGTAACAATCAGTAAGATTGTTGGTGCTAACAATCCGTGTTAGCTATGGCCGTTGCATCAATTATTTTAAATAACGATGATGCTTTGTGCATACGAATATCTTCTTAACTGTCTGTCACGAAATAAATGCATGACGGCTGGTTGATAGGAAAGTTAGAAATGTGGATGAACGAAAAAATCACCGTTACATACTGTTGATTTTCATGGTATCTTTTGTATCGTAGTACGATATATTCTAAGCTACGTTTAACGAAAAATAGCGTAATCGGTAACGTAGCAAAATATAACGTAACGTAATTCGGTAGCGTAGCTTTGGCCTAAAACACATACGTAACGTAGCGTAGTTCCATAGCCTGCGTAGGGTAGCGTAGTTCCGTAGCGTAGGGTAGGCCATCACTGGTTTAGACGCACATCAGCCAGCCTGCATAGTACATTGCTCTTGCACATCTGACATTAACACTAGTTGCACACTCCTATTCAGACGATATTTTCCAGCCATCAGCATGACAATCTAACTAAGATGGTACTGAGCCTGTAACAAAAACGCGTATACAGATGGGGGTATAGGGAGTGGAAACCATCACAAGGGGCAATACACTGATACCAACCTCATCTCCTATAACATTACAGCGCAGACGCATGCCTCCGAGCTTCTAATTTTAACGTGAGCGATGACATGTGGATGCGGTACACAAAACAGCATCTGGGATCGCCCTCAAACTCTCCTTTGCGGGACATATCATCACCCCACTGCACTCTCATCCACTCACTTCACAGTTCACACGTTATTCACGTTCAATCATTCGACTGTTACACCTCTTTTCGTGCAGTTGGTCAACGTCCGTCCGTCCGTCCGTCCGTCCGTCCGTCCGTCCGTCCGTCCGCCCGCCCGCCCGCCCGCCCGCCCGCCCGCCCGACGCCGACGCCGACGCCGACGCCGACGCCGACGCCGACGCCGACGCCGACGCCGACGCCGACGCCGACGCCGACGCCGACGCCGACGCCGACGCCGGCGTCTGTGCGTGTGCGTGTGCGTGTGCGTGTGCGTGTGCGCGCGCGCGCGCGCGCGCGTGCGTGCGTGCGTGTG
>JAXIVJ010004778.1:0-72500 GCA_036785665.1 Chirona hameri | reverse complement strand
AGTTAAACAAAAAACAATAGTAATCAGAATTGCTAACCTAACTCTCATATTGCCAAAAAAGATGTTTTAGTAAATTAAACACAAGATCGGAAGCTTTCGGCTTGTGCCTTCATCAGCCATTATTTGTATTTTTTGTCTCCAACATTTAGCAAAAAACATACGAATTCAAATATACAGTAACATGCATTTGGGCACACGCGTACTTCCGGTAACATAGGTTACACATTCACATGCTATTACATGACAATGACTACTTGTTTTCCCCTATCACATGGACTGTAAGCTGATACATATACAAATTTATATCGTTTAGCAATGATTGCATCATGTAGCATAAGATGTATAATTCATGACTAAGCACATATGTGGCATGTATGTATATATATATATATATATATATATATGTGTGTGTGTGTGTGTGTGTGTGTGTGTGTGTGTGTGTGTGTGTGTGTGTGTGTGTGTGTGTGTGTGTGTGTGTGTGTGTATGCATGTATATGTATGTATTTGTGTGTGTATGTATGAATATGTATATAAAATGTATATGCATGTGTATGTGTGTGTGTATCTGTGTGTATGTGTGTATGTGTGTATGTATGTATGTGTCTATGTGTGTATGTGCAGGGCCTATTTTAACATGTTAACTGAGGGAGGGGGAGGGGGAATTCCCCCCCCCCCAGTGAGCCGTTTTGCCCCCCCCCCCCCCCGTCAAGAAATGTTGCCCACCCTGATTTCAGTATTTCCATATAATTTTTCGCTTGGTAGGTATTCAATTAAAACAAAATATGCTTACCTGGTGATAAATGTATACAAATCCAATGCAAATGTCATGATATTCCTAAGTTTTAGTATTTATTTCCCAGTCAAAATAAGTATCTTTAAATTATTTCCGGAATATCTTGAATTTCAATATCCTTTGAACTCATTAGCGGCAGAGTGGGGGAGATCGGGGTTGTTGGAGCAGGAACGTCGCCACACAATTTGGAGTGGGTAGGGGCAACTGCTGAGCCAATTGTGATCAAATTTGGTGTGTGATTAGGGATCTCTCAGCCGCCACTTTCCCACAAGTCAGGGGTGGGGTGCTTCTGCACGTGCGCACGTGTGCACCACTTATTTGTATCTCAGAAACTATTTCCCTGATCGAGTGGAAATGCACCATACATTTGCTTTGCGTTCGCTCGTTCATCGCCAACTACGGCGCCTTACTGGTTCGGTAACAAAGTTATAGAAAACACATGACGAATGACCTCAGGGTGAATATATTTTACCTCGTGGAGGTCACAGGATAAAAATACCACATGGATCTTTGCATTGGCGGATCCAGAACGGGTGGTTTGGGCAGAGGGGCAAAATTCCAAAAAAGTCTCACACAATTCTGAAAACGCATGGATTTGGCTTGCTTATGCATTGTTAGCTGATTTAAAGCGAACTTTCTTTAGTACAAGTTGCTTATATTTTCTTCTATATCAGAAAATCTATCGATCTTGCGCCGATTTCAGGCGGCTGGGGGCGGGGACGATTGCCCATTTTGCCCAACCGTAGATCCGCCACTGGATCTTCTTTGTATTTTGCAAAAGATGCGGGACTCTAGTGAAAATTGGGCAAATTTAGCCATTTCCTGTGGATGTATATGCATTTTCATGTTTCCCCAATGACGTATAATTGGGAGGTCACTAAATAGGCTTCACCTTAGGTCACCGATATAAATATCATCCGAAAAAGCAGAATTGTAGGTGTTTATGACCTGATTAAATCCTGTGAGTATCGAACTGATCGGTCAAACAATGTGGCTGCGGCACGACCTTACATGTTTTGGAGGTGGGACCCAGAGACTTCAATCAGTATATTCAAAACCATCCACGATGTGGCTTTTCTGGTTTCACGCCGATTACAAGCCTATTACACCTATACCTACGATGCAGTGCAGTCACACACTTCCACACGCGCAGCAGTAATTTATGTTATAGAAGACCTAAACGCTAATAAAGACAGTAGTACCTATAAGCAACAAGTTGCAAAGGTAAGACGGATACAAATTGTGACGACATCTACAATGATACTACTGATAGTACAATGATACTACGCCATCTACAATGATACTGCTGATACTACAATGATATTACTGAGTCAGCTAAGTCGGTAATGTGGACTTAAAAGCGCCCACGGTCTGCACGGCACGGGCGGACGATGACAGGCTATTCCAGGCCGCAGAGGCACGATATGAGAAAGCCTTCTGGGTTGCGGCTAGCCTGCACTTAGGTAGGTGGAGGCTGCCCTTATCTGTGGCGCGAGTACGGCGGTCCGACACGGCAGAGCGGGGCACAAACAGAGCTCGCAGCTCGGCCGGCATGCCCTCCACGCGCAGTATCTTATACACTTTGATGGCGTCGCGGTGCGACACCAGGGTCTCGATCCTCGACCATCCAAGAGAATTTAGAGCCGGGGTGATATGCTGATGCTTTTTGGATCCTGTGACAATTCTGGCCGCAAAGTGGATGAGCTTTTGGATTTTGTGAAGCTGGCCCTTGGCCGCCCCACCCCACACGCAGAGACAGTAGGTGATGTGAGGAAACACGTAGGCCTGAATCACAATTTTGAGCACTTCTTTGGTGAAATAATGCCGAAAACGGTACAAGGAGATGAGAATTCCGTTACATTTTTGAACGACATGCGAGACATGAGCGTCCCATGACAGGCAGGGGTCCAAGACGACACCGAGAACTTTGGTACTGGTAGAGGCAGCCACTTCAGACCCATTGATGCTGAAGTGAAAGTCAGCGCATTTATTTAAATTTTGCTTTGAGCCAAACAGGATGAAGTCGGTTTTCTTTTCGTTCATTTTCAAAGAGTTGGCACAGAACCAGGACTGAAGCTCACAGATAGTGAGCTCCAGACGCAATTTAAGATCGGTAAGACCCGGCCTGTCAGGGATCGCGCAGTCAAGATGCATGGTGTCGTCAGCGTAGGAGATGAGGTTGCCATGCGTCAGATGGCCAGAGAGATCGTTTGTGAACAGAATGAACAGGATCGGACCGATGATCGAGCCCTGAGGCACACCGCACGCCATCAGCAGGTACACGCGTCCGCCCCGAACCACCTGCCGCCGGTCGCTCAGGTAGCTCCTGAACCAGGCCACGTCCAGCACACCATACCACGAGAGCTTGGTGAGGAGGACGTCGTGGTCGACGCTGTCGAACGCCTTCGACAAATCTGCCGTCGTTAACGACGATATGCGGCCGTTGTCGGTGTTGTTGACCAGGCGTTCGACAGCGGCGAGCACGGCGTCCTCCGTACAGTGGCGAGATCTGTAGGCAAACTGCGATGGGCTCAGCAGACAGTTTCATGTCAGGTAATGCGTAAGTTGGCTGCACACAACCTTCTCTAGAATCTTTGAGAGCACACTCAACAGTGATATCGGCCTGTTGTTAGAAGGTATCGTGGGGTCGCCTGACTTGGGAATTGGCACCACGCATGCTACCTTCCAACTGTCTGGAAATACTTGGGTCCTAAGGGATAGGTTAACAAGATGTAAGAGATGAGGTCCGATCACAGGGAAACATTGTCGTACAGCTAGAAGAGGAACACCGTCTAGACCCACCGCTCGTGACCCGCTCATGCGCCCGATGCAGCGGGACAGTTCAGGCAGCGTTGCGGGCTGAAAGTGGAAGCCAGCCGCGCAGACGGTGGGAGGCCGCGGGTTGTCGCGGCTGGCGGCGACTGCGTCGCTCAGGTCACTGGCGATGCGCGGACCGACGGCAGCGAAGTGGCGGTTGAGCTCGTCGGCCATCGCCTCGGCCTCCTCTGGGGTTGCCGCCGATGCGCCTCCGGCTGACGTCGGGGCTACCGCAAACTTTTTAAATGTGGGCCAGAAGCTGCGGCTGCCGCCCGACGTCATCTCGTCGCACAGGAAGTCGCGTCTCGCGGCGATGAGGCGGCTCTTCACGTGGTTGCGAAGTCGGACGAAGTCAGCTTTGGCCTCGGGCGTGCGTAAGCGGCGCCACGTGTTGCGTGCACTGTCACGCTCTGACATAAGCGCCTGCAGGTCGTGATTGCCCACGAGCCAGGTGCAGTCCGGCTTGGTCACGCGCACCCTCCTGGTCGGACAGTGGCGGTCCATCACCACATTCCACTGGTCCATGAACAGGGTCACGCACTCGTTCACGTCGGTGGCGCCATCTACCTGGCTCCAGTCCGACGTGAGCAAGTCCAAACAGATGGCGTCCCAGTCGGCTCTCCTCCAGGCGCGGGTGGAGCGCCACTGAGGAGGTCGGCGCACTCTGCCGAGGCGCGCAGTGACGATGACTGGCTGGTGATCGCTGATCGTCTCGCTCAGGATGATGACGTCTGGAGCTGGATCTCGCTGGTCGGTGATGACATGGTCCAGCGCTGATGGTGTTGGCAGTAGGTGGGTGGGCTCATTCGCCAGCTGAACCATGTTCATCTCGGTGACGATGTCCATGTAACGGCGCGTGTTGGGAGCGTCAGCGTCCAGGGCGTTGAAATTGACGTCGCCTAGCAGGAACACGGGCTTGTTGGCGCAGAGGGCGGCGCGCAGCTGGTCCTGCAGCTGCTCCAGGCTGGCTTCCACCGGGCTGTCCGGCGGGCGGTAGACGACGCCCACCGTGGTCGGTCGGCCGCCGCGCCAGCTGGCTGTGGCCCACAGAGACTCCAGAGGTCCGTCTCCTGACGCGACGCTGGCGGTCTGACTGAGCTGGATCTCGTCTCGGTGGAGGATGCCGACGCCGCCACCACGGCGACCGACCCGGTCACGTCTAATGAGCCTGTAGCCAGGAAAGACGAGGAACTTGTCCAGAATTTGTGGGGAGAGCCAAGTCTCAGATAGGCAGAGCATGTCAAGGCCGTAGTCACTCAGAAGTAGGTTGATATCGTCTAGTTTGTTGGTGAGTGATCGGACGTTGAGGTGCCCAATCCTGACACTGGACGCACCAGTAGTGCGGGCGTTCAGGATCCCCGTCGCAGCGCTGCCGGCAGCCGCGCCGCGGTCCGGGCGCGTGCCGTCCTCGCTCAGCGGGTCTCGCCGGCCGCCGGCGTCTGTCAGCCGGCTGGTCTGGCGCTGGGTCAGTCGTGCGGGCCGCGCCAGGCACCGGGCCGCGTCTCCGGCCGCCAGGGCAGGAGGCGTAGTCCGCGTCACTTCTGTGCTTGACCGCTCAGGCACTCTGCTCGCGGCGCGGACAGAGATCCGTCCACCGGCGCTGTGGGCGCTCCCAGGTGATAGTAGCGGCACCTCGACAGGCGCACGGTCGTAATCGGGGCTTGGTCGTGATCGTGACAGGTGGCTCTCCACACGACGGGAGCCCCCGCTCCCAGAGCCTCCCTGGCAGCCGTCGGCTGCCAGGCTCGGTCTGTCCCGGGTTTGGGCCGGTGGACTATCCCCTGTGCCAAGGGCAGGTCCAGGGCCCACCAGGGGGATTAGAGCTCGGTCGTAGTCCTGGCGACGCTGATGTTCCGCGTTGCTTGCCCGGTGTCGACGCGCTTGGACTATCCGACCGGCTCTTCTCCCCCGGCAGTGCCGCCTTACTCCGCCTCTGTCCGCTCCTTGGACGGCGGGCGGGTGATATATGGTTGACAGTTCCGCCATGGGGGCTGGGTCCGGCGGGGACCCGGCTCGGTCTGGCGGCGCGTCGGCGACGACGGTGGAGAGTGGAGCGGTATAAGTCGAGGCGTCAAGGTGATTGGTGTGTAGGTCTCTGCGGAAACCGGTAGAATGTCGGACAGTCCAGCGTGGGCCATGGCTATGGCTATTCAAAATACTGGACGAGTAAAATAACTATGAATGCTACGAAAAGAGGCACGAAAAATCACTTATAACGGTCCGAAAACGCCACTTCCTAAGATGAGACCAAAATTGCACTTGGCCGAAACTTAATTACACGCAAATTCACAGAAAAACGGAGGAGCGACGCGAGGGGCGGCTGCCGGTAGGAGGCGCTCCACTCCGGTATCTTGACTTAGTGACGTGACCTGAGGAGACCCAAGGTAAACAAATTAACAGGATTTGGGCAATTGATAGGCAAGCAGTTGTGCCAAAAATGGTGGCGCGAAATAGCGTCGTTTTCGGATATTTCCAAAAAACCTAAGGGGTATCCGCCCCACTGGCGGATCCAGGGGACGGACATCAAGGGCAAATGCCCCCAGCCAGAAATATGGGGTGGGGGTTGGTGGGGCATGCAATATAAGTATCCCCCTGGGCTTTCCCAGCACTGAACGTGTAAGACAATGATCTTAGGAAACTTAATAAAAACGGAAGTTTTTACTTCTCTCAAGTGATCGAATTTGAAATTTGTATGCATCCCTTGCTTTCAATGGTAGACAAAACAGCGCACCTGATGCAATTCAAGTAGCCCCGTGACACGCGCCCCCCACTGGGGGGGGGGGGGGGGCAGAATCTGCCCCTCCCGGATTCTCTCAATAACTTTAAAACTGTGATAGATATCAACGTGAAACTTTTGGTACCTTATACTGGATCCATTATACGTCTTCTCACCAAATTTCAATGAAATTAATGTAGCATTTTGGGAGATAGTAACACATCATGAGATTACATTTTTGGTGGAAAAACAATAAATGTTTGAAAAAGCGTAAACAATAGAGTTTAAAAGCAAATTGGACATAAAAACCGTCAAAAGAACGGAAATAACATTAACTTCCAAATGGTCATCTCGGATTTGTGATTTTTTTACCCCAAAAAATACAATATTTTTCTTACGGAAAAATGTCCACAAAATAAATTTTTGTGAATTCGAAAAGTGAATTTCTTAAGCTCGAATACCAAAATAAGGTGACCGGCCCAAATACGCGGAGGAAAAAATGAAGATATCTTTTTGCCACAAAAATATGCCCCAAAAATGGGGGTACCTTTTTGCCCCCCAGTGGTTTTCCCTTAAAATAGGCCCTGTGTATGTGTGTATATGTGTATATGTGTATATGTATATATGTGTATATGTGTATATGTGTATATGTGTATATGTGTATATGTGTATATGTGTATATATGTATATGTGTATATGTGTATGTGTATATGTGTATGTGTATATGTGTATATGTGTATGTGTATGTGTATATGTGTATATTTAGCTGGGGGCCTCCTACCGGCGGGATTAGCTGGGCGCCTCCTACCGGCAGCCGCCCCTCGCGTCGCTCCTCCGTTTTGCTGTGTTTTCGCGTAAATTAAGTTTCGACCAACTGCAGGTTTGGTCTCATATTAAGTAGTGGTGTTTTCGGACCGTTGGAAGTGATTTTTCGTGCCTCCTTTCGTAGTGATCATAGTTATTTCTACTCGTCCATTATTTTCAATAGCCTTAGCCATGACCCACGCTGGACTGTTCGGCATTCTACCGGTTTCCGAAGAGACCTACTCACCTATCACCTTGCCGCCTCGACTTCTACCGCTCCACGCTCCACCGTCGTCGCCGACGCTCTGCCAGACCGAGCGGGGTCCCCGCCGGACTCAGCCCCCATGGTCATCCATCAGCCGCCCGCCGCCCAAGGGGCGGACAGAGGCGGAGTAAGGCGACACTGCCGGGGGAGAAGAGCCGGTCGGATAGTCCAAGCGCGTCGACATCAGGCAAGAAACGCGGAACATCGGCGTCGCCAGGACTACGACCGAGCTTTAATCCCCCTGGCGGGCCCTGGACCCGCCCCTGGCACAGGGGCGGGTCCAGGGCCGGGTTCACCGGCCCAAACCCGGGACAGACCGGGCCTGACAGCCGACGGCTGCCAGGGACGCTCTGGGAGCGGGAACTCCCGCTGTGTAGAAAGGCACCCATCACGATCACTACTATCCATCCCGCCATTGGTGACGAGCCGGTGGCTGGCTCCGGCGGCTGCCCAAGCCCAAGCCCGGCCTGGCGTGGCGCGCTGCCTGGCCCGGCTCGCACGGCTGACGGAGCGCCGGACCCGCCGTCTGATGGACGGCGGCGCGACTGGTGTGCGGCGGGCAGCCACGGCCGCGGCCGCGCGCAACCTGCTCAGGATCGGTCACCTCAACACCCGCTCACTGACATGCAAACTAGACGACATCATGATCCTGCTAGACAACCATCAACTAGACCTGCTATGTTTATCGGAAACCTGGCTGAAATCGCAGGTCCTCGACAAGTTTCTATCCTTTCCTGGCTACTGCATCCTGCGACGGGACCGAGAAGGACGGCGAGGAGGCGGCGTCGCGATCCTGCACCGGGAGGAGATGGAGGTGAAGCAGCTCTCCATGCCGGGTGAAGGACCACTGGAGACGTGGGCGTCGGCCACCTGGCGCGGCGGCCGGCCGACTACAGTAGAAGTAATTTACCGACCGCCCGACAGTCCGGTGGCAGCTAGCCTGGATCACCTGGAGGACCAGCTCCAAGAGGCGGCCGGTGCCGACAGACCCGTCTTCGCTCTCGGCGACCTCAACTTCAACGTGCTTGACTCCAACTCACCGGACACGCGCCGCTACCTACGAGTCATCAGGGAGCTGAACATGATCCAGCTGATTGACGGCCCCACTCATCTCGAACCGACTCCATCAGCATTAGACCACATCATCACGAACCAGAAGGAGCCAGCGCCGGAGGTCACCATCCTGCCGAACATCATCAGCGACCACCAGCCGATCATGGTCCCGCCGAACCTGAGCCGCACCAGAGTTTTTTTCTTCAAATGCAACCTGAGCCGCGTCAGCCGCCCCTCGCCTGCCCCGCCCCGGGCGGTGACGTCACCAGCCCGCTCGGTGTCACAGTCGACCGACGAGACTCCCCTCCCGCAAGCAGCCCGACCCCTCCCGCCAGTGGCGCGGCCCCGCCTACCGATGACGTCAGCCCGGCCCGGCCGGGTCGGGACGGCACGCCGAGAGCGCAGCCGCGCAGCGGTGGCCGACAGCCGCAGCGCCGGGGGGCGCGCGGACGGAGGGGGAGAGGAGGCGGCAACATTGCAACGGCATCCGCATCAGCACCTTTAACGGCATCCGCATCGGCTCCATCAACGTCCGGTTCGGAAGCCCAAGCTCCTTGACCTAGCCAACGACCTGCATCGTCTGGATTACGATATCATCGCAATCTCCGAGACGTGGCTCCGGCCCAGCACTCCAACCAGACTCCTAGTCATCCCAGGCTACACCCTCCACCGTGCTGACCGCCCCGACAACCGGGGGTACGGTGGAGTTGCTCTGGCCACCAAACACACCATCACTGCATCTCCGCTCAAGCTCACCACCGATAAGAGCCCAGACAGCAAGCTCGAGTCCCTCCGGGCCGTCATCAAGCAGGAACGAGGACGCCAACTCGTGATCGGTAGTGTCTACCGCTCACCTCGACACACGGTCACGGCGCTGCAGGCGGACTTTGACGACTTGGAGCGCCAGCTGGAGCAGGTTTTAGTGAAGTGCCCGACCGCGTCCACAGTGATTTGCGGTGACCTGAACTGTGACCCTTTGAAGGCTGGTCATGACCCTGGCCGTAGGTGCTTAGATGAGTTTTTCCACGATTACTCGCTATTTCAATCGGTAACATCTTCCACGTACGCCTCAGGCTCTCTACTGGATGTTTGTATCGTTCAGCGCCGTGACATTGTTTTAGACTGCCGCACCGCTCACTGTAATTATAGCCCCAATAACTTTATCCGTGTCAGCATGAACATTCCCCGTGTTCGCCGTACACCGACCGTCACCCGCTCTCGCTGTCTCAACCGCATCGATGGTGGGCCTTTCTTCGCGACCTACAAACCACTGATTGGGGGGAGTTTTTATCTCTACGACCGTTGCCGACAAGTGGTGCTCCTTCATGTCAAATTTTCTACCGATTCTCGACGCACACGCCCCGCTGCGGGATGTCAGGATTCGCAACCCCACCGCGCCTCCAGTCTCCGACCAGACTCGGTCGCTCATGGCCCAGCGCCGCGCAACCCTGCGCCAGGCAGGCAGAGGGTCCCCTGAGTACCGAGAACTCAATCGAGCCGCTCGGTCAGCCATTCGCCGGGACACACGTTTAGCAATAGGCCAGCGCATACGCGAGCAAGGCGCGCACACCGTCTGGCGGAACATGCGAGCTGTCATAGGCGACAAAAAGGCGGCGCAAAAGGTTCAGCCGCAGGTACCTGCCGAAGACCTGAACGCGTTTTTTGTGTCTGTGGGTCCCCGAGTCGCGGCAGAAATAGCCGCTGGTGGCGCGGCCCCGGCCCTTGCCTGCCGCCTTCCGCGAGTCGGTGCCTGCACATTATTCTTATCCCCTATTGACCTAGTCTCACTTACTCGAACCATCGCCACCATGCGTAATTCTCCAGCACGCGGTGCGGACGGAATCTGTATCCGAGTCATCAAAGCCGTCCTCCCTGCTATCGGTGAAGTCATCCTTCACATCGTCAACTCCTCACTTACCCTGGCCGAATTCCCCGACTCCTGGAAACATTCCATCATTCACCCGATCCACAAGTCCGGCGACCCATATGACCCATCAAACTTCCGTCCAATCTCAATCATACCTGTCATCTCCAAAGTGGTAGAGCGGGTGGTGCAGAAGCAGCTCTACTCCTACCTATCCGACAATCATCTCCTCTCTCCTTCCCAGCACGGTTTCCGACCCCATCACTCCACAGAAACCGCGCTACTGTCCATCACTGATCGCATGCTTTCCGCCACCGATAGAGGGGAGATATCACTACTTTGCCTCCTCGACCTAAGTAAAGCTTTTGACGTCATCGACCACGACCTACTCCTGAACAAATTGCAGCAGCATGGAGTTGACACCACATGGTTCCATTCTTACCTCCACGGACACACCCAAAGCGTGTCATCAGGCGCCGTGACCTCTCGACCACTCGCTAACACCATGGGCGTTTTTCAGGGGTCGGCCCTGGGGCCTTTGTTGTTCAGCATCTTTGCTAACGACATGGCGTCGCTTTCTGAAGGCGGCGTGGTGCAGTACGCGGACGACACCCAGGTGCTTATCACCGGCAAAAAGGGCGACCTACCAGCGCTCATCTCCCGCTTGGAGCTAACTCTCGTCACACTGGATTCTTGGTTTCGCGCGAACGGCCTCAAAGTAAACACGGCAAAAACTCAGCTCATCGCTTTCCGTAGCCGCCAAAATTTGCGCAATCTGCCAAATTTTCAGGTCACCTTCCGTGACGCAGCCCTCCAACCCGTGAAGGAAGTCAAAAATCTGGGCATCACTTTTGATCAAACACTGTCGTGGGACGCTCATGTGTCCCACGTCAGCCGCAGCTGCATAGGCATCTTGGCCGGCCTCTCCCATGCGCGCCACCTCTTACCTGATGGCATCATCACCACACTGGTCACAGCGCTGGTCCTCCCGCACGTCAGATACTGTATACGGCAATGGCACCCAGAAGAACCTGGACAAAATTCAAAAGATCTTAAACTATGCTGCTCGCACCATTTTCGGACGTCGCAAATTTGATCACGTGTCTGACCTGCGGGAAGGGCTAGGCTGGCTGACTGCCCACCAACTCGCTGACGCGGCCACGCTCAGCATGGCACACAAAATCATGGCGAATGGCGAACCGGACGCACTCGCAGGCGCCTTCCGCACAAACAGCTCTGTCCGCGCCAGATCCACCAGGCAGGACCAGCAGCTGCACGTCCCCCACTCCAGAACTGAGGCCGGTAAGCGGAGGTTCTCCTGCAGGGCACCCGCCCTGTACAACGGACTCCCACCTGACATCTCGCAGCTGGGGCCGCCAGCTTTCACGCGCGCGGTGAAATGACACCTCTTGTCCGCTACGACGGACGACGGACACCAACAAGACGACTGATCTCAGTGACCCGTGTGTGTCGTGACATATGTGAATGCTTGTGGTTTTAGGATTTAGGCTGTGCGACTGTGTGCTTGCTCTCTTTCCCTGCATGTTTTACTCCCCCACTCGACCCGTGGCTTAATAGCCACGCCAATTTGTGGATGCCCCGTGAAGTAAATACATACATACATACATGGTATCGGCGCAGCTCGGCAGAGTGCGCAGGCCGGTACAGTGGCGAACCATCCGCAGCTGGAGGCGAGCAGACTGGAACGCCGCATCTGTCTTGATCTGCTGCAGTCCGATTGGGACGGCATAGATGACGCAACGGACGTTGACCAATGCGTCAACCACTTCATGAGCGTGTGGAACACTGTCATGGACCGCCACTGCCCGCCCAAGCGTGTACGCATTGCCAGACCGCACTGCCACTGGATCGCCGACGATCCAGCTCTGCAAGCTCTCCTGTCCGAGCGGGACAACGCGCGAGACACCTGGCTCTGCTTGCGCACCCCGGAGGCGAGAGTGGACTTCGTGCGTCTCCGCAACCAGGTGAAGAGTCGCCTCATCGCCGTCCGGCGCCAGTTCCTCTGTGGCGATATGACCTCGGGAGACCGCCGCGGGTTCTGGCCGACCTTCAAGAAATTCGCCACGGAGACTGCGACGCCGGCCGGCGTTCCCACGGAAAGTCCGGAGAAGACAGTGGCGGCAGCTGACAAGTTAAACCGGCACTTTGCCGACGTAGGGCCTCGCATCGCGGCCGACCTCAGGGACGCTGTCGCTGCTGGCCGTGAGAACCCCAGGCCGCCGACCGTGTGCGCCACTGGCTTCGAGCTCAGGCCGGACACTTTGCCTGAACACTCATCCGCTGCATCCAGCGGATGAGTGCGTCGCGCACGGTCGGGCTGGACGAGGTGTCGCTATTTGCGGTCCGCGAGTGCTTCGCAGTTGTGGGTCCGCATCTGCTGCGCCTGGTTAGCCTGTCGCTGTTGATGAAGGTGTTCTCGAGGCAGTGGAAAACCGCATGTGTCATGCCCATACCCAAGACCGGTGACCCTCAGATACCCTCTAACAATAGGCCAATATCGCTACTTAGCGCGCTATCGAAGATATTGGGAAAGGTTGTATGCAGTCAGCTGACAGTATATTTTAACTCGGCCAACCTACTGAGCCCATCCCAGTACGCGTATACACTAGGACACTCCACTGAGGATGCCGTGCTCGGTGCTGTCGAGCGCCTTGCTCTTAACATAAAGACATAAAGACATAAAAGAAAAGTGCAACAAAGAGCCTCTTGGGCCCATCCGAGGTTGCACCCCCCCCCCCCCACCAGTCTCGCCCCTTCAAATCACCTTACTCTACCTGCATAAAAGAAGGCTAATCCCACGAGTATTTATGAACTAATCCCTTCTCTGTAAAGTATTTATCTAATCTAATTTTGAAGGAAGCAAGTGTCACTGCATCAGCGACATCCCCTGGTAGCATATTCCAATGTCCTACAACCCTTCTACTGAAAAATGACTGTCGTAGCCTAGTCCTACTTTGTTTCATAATGAGTTTATGCTGATGACCTCTACCTCGATTTTCCCTATTGAACTCAAACATACCCTTTAAATATCCAGAATGCTGACTATTTACAAATTTGAAGACTTCAATTAGATCTCCTCTTAGCCTTCTATATCTAAGTGAAAACATACCCAATTTCCTTAATCTATCTTCATAAGGTAAACTACCAAGACAATTAATCATTTTTGTTGCCCTTTTTTGAACTCTTTCTAACAACCAGCAATCTTTCTCATATGTTGGAGACCAGGCTTGTACACAATACTCCAAATGTGGTCTAACGTATGCACAATACAGTTTTGTTATTACCTTTTCACTCTTGTAGGCAACATTTCTGTTAATGGCCCCTAGCATTCTAAGTGCCTTTTTCCTAGCTTCTACAACCTGGTCTGACGCTGATAGTCTATTGTTTACCACGACACCTAAATCTCTTTCCTTTTCAATCTGCTCCATTTTCTGCCCACCCATTTCATACCTATGTTTACTGCTAACCCGTCCAGCGTGCATAATCTTACATTTACTCAAATTGAAGAAATTGAACATCGACAGAGGTTTTGTATCGTCGGTAACGACGTATGATATTTCAAAGGCGTTCGACAGCGTCGACCACGACGTTAAATAAAATATCCCATACAACATGTGTCGCATGGCTTTCGTAGACCTGTGACCTATTGTGACCTGACCTTGACCTTAATCTTTGCGTTCAATTTCACTTTTGCTTATACGGGATATGAATTATACCTTGGAGAGCACTTTGTGCGATAATAGTCGCAATCTAAGGCTTTGGATGGAAAGTATGGCCCAAAAACTCAAATATCTCAATTTTATCTTTGACCTGACCGTGACCTGGCATGTGACCTTATTTTGAAAATTTCGTGTATGCTTTGGATGCGTCTCATTGATAGTTTTCTATTGCCGCCTTGCGCGTTTCGCTGCGTTTTTTTCCGGAAGATAACCAGGGGGAGGCGAAAAACGCCCCCCCCTCCCCAGCCAATGGCGTTCGGCTGAGACCCCAGCCAATGCCGGTTTAACAATGGGTAACTATAACCTTGACGCTGATAAGCACTGCACTGCATGGTTCTTTTATCTATCGTTCCGCCGTTCATGGATTTTTTGCAGTTCCACTTCAACATTTAAGAAGTTCGCGGTAGCTCCGACGTCAGCCGGAAGCGCACCGGCGGTGACCCCAGAGGAGGCCGAAGCGATGGCCGACGAGCTCAACCGCCACTTGGCTGCCGTCGGTTTGCGCATCGCCAGTGACCTGAGCGACGCAGTCGCCGCCAGTCGCCGCCAACCCGCGGCCTCCCATCGTCTGCGCGGCCGGCTTCAACTTCCAGCCCGCAACGCCACCTGAACTGTCCCGCTGCATCGGGCGCATGAGCGGGTCACGAGCGGTGGGTCTAGACGGTGTTCCTTTTTTAGCTGTACGACAATGTTTCCCTGTGATCGGACCTCATCTATTTCATGTTGTTAGCCTATCACTTAGGACCCAAGTCTTTCCAGACAGTTGAAAAAGGTGGCATGCGTCGTGCCAATTCCCAAGTAAGGCGACCCCATGATACCTTAGAACAACAGACCGACATCACTGTTGAGCGTGCTCTCAAAGATTTTAGAGAAGCTTGCGCGCAGCCATCTCACGCATTACCTGACATCGAACTGTCTTGCTGAGCCCATCGCAGTTTGCCTTCAGGTCCGTCTCGCCACTGTACGGAGGACGCCGTGCTCGCCGCTGTCGAACGCCTGGTCAACAACACCGACAATGGCTGCATATCGTCCTTAACGACGACAGATTTGTCGAAGGCCTTCGACAGCGTCGACCACGACGTCCTCCTCACCAAGCTCTCGTGGTATGGCGTGCTGGACGTGGCCTGGTTCAGGAGCTACCTGAGCGACCGGCGGCAGGTGGTTCGGGGCGGGCGCGTGTACCTGCTGATGGCGTGCGTTGTGCCCCAGGGGTTAAGCATTGGTCCGATCCTGTTCATTCTTTTCACAAACAATCTCTCTGGCCATCTGACTCATGGCCATCTCATCTCCTACGCTGACGACACCATGCGTCTTGACTGCGCGATCCCTAACAGGCCGGGTCTTACCGATCTCAAATTGCGTCTGGAGCTCACTATCTGTGAGCTTCAGTCCTGGTTCTGTACTAACTCTTTGCAAATGAACGGAAAGAAAACCGACATCCTGTTTGGCTCAAAGCAAAATTTAACTAAATGCGCTGACTTTCACTTTAGCATCGATGGGTCTGAAGTGGCTGCTTCTACCAGTACCAAAGTTTTCGGTGTCGTCTTGGACCCCTGCCTGTCATAGGACGCTCATGTCTCGCATGTCGTTCAAAAATGTAACGGAATAATCATCTCATTGTACCGGATTCAGCATTATTTCACCAAAGAAGTGCTCACAATTGTGATTCAGGCCTACGTGTTTCCTCACATCACCTACTGCGTGTGGGGTGGGGCGGCCAAGTGTCAGCTTCACAAAATCCAAAAGCTCATCAACATTGCGGCCAGAATTGTCACAGGATCCAAAAAGCATCAGCACATCACCCGGCTCTAAATTCTCTAGGATGGTCGAGGATCGAGACCTTGGTGTCGCACCGCGACGCCATCAAAGTGTAGAAGATACTGCGCGTGGAGGTCATGCCGGCCGAGCTGCGCGCTCTGTTTGTGCCACGCTCTGCCGTGTCGGACCGCCGTACTCGCGCCACAGTTCAGGGCAGCCTCCACCATATCTAAGTGCAGGCTAGCCGCAACACAGAAGGCTTTCTCATATCGTGCCGCTGCGGCCTGGAATAGCCTGCCATCGTCTGCCCGTGCCCTCCAGACCGTGGGTGCTTCTAAGTCCGCATTACCGACCTAGCTGACTCAGTAGTATCATTGTAGATGGCGTAGTATTATAGTAGTATCAGTAGTATCATTGTAGTATCAGTAGTATCATTGTAGTATCAGTAGTATCATTGTAGATGGCGTCACAACTTGTATCCGTCTTACCTTTTGCAACGTTTAGCTTATACTACACTGAGAGAAAAAGTCACTATGGGTCTTACTAGCCCCCCTAGTAAAGCCCTTCTACCACACAAGATACCACCCTTCGAGGCCTGGTACTAATGGTAGTATTCAGTACCAGGGTCTCACCCATGGTAGAGACCCTAGTATGATCTGCCTACTAGAGTGCCTACCAGGGGGCTCGCCCTTGAACCAGGCCCTGAACTACCCCCTGCATTCGGCACACTCGCGACAAGCTGCCTAGTAGAGTGCTTACCAGGGGGCTCGCCCTTATACCAGGCCTTTAACTACTCTCTGAATTCAGCACACGCGGCAGCCATCTTGATTCGCAAGCAGAATCTGCATGCGTTCAAGTGCATTCAAACTGCGGTGGCGTAAGTGCGTATTGCGCATGTGGCGCATGTGGCGGTGGCGTAAGTGCGTAAGTGCGTATTGGAAGTGTTCCACCGTGAGTGCGTGCTACGTGTGTTGGAGGGGTGAGTGCTCACATGTTAAGTTGTAATTTATCCTTGTTGCTCTTTGTTGGTAGTGTATTAACTGCATTATGAACAGTTTGCATGGTATCATTTCCTAGTTCGATACGTATGCAGGCAGAGGTATCATCTCCGAACTTGCAATTATTCTTGAAGAATGTCAACACACTTCCCAGGAAATTTGGGGTAGAGTTTTGTTTGCTCCCATGTGAATTTGTTATGCATGTGAAACCCATTTCATGCATATTTTTATGGAATGCATCTTGTTGCAATACAGCAACCCAAGGGCGGATCCAGGGTGCCAATTGGTCATAGCCCCCAAAGGTTCTGAAACAGTGTTTTGCCCCTCGGGGGCAAAACACGGTGATCGCCTGCTCGGGGGCGTTCCCGAGCAGGTGATCAGTCGCGTGTTTGCTGTAATAACTGTCATGTCAGATGTTTCAACTCGGTTTACTGTACGAATAAATCTCGTTCCGGAAAAATTGCCTGCTGTTGAAATATTCGGGCGAAAATAGCTCACGCAAAAGCTGCAGTAACTGCAGTGGATATGTGGTAAGTGGGCTGATAACCCCTGGTAAGAGAGGTAGTACCACTTACTATACCCCTAGTACCAGGGTTAGTAACCATCGCTGAACCCTGGTATTTGCGGTAGTAAGCGTGACTACCCCCGTCGCAACCGGGCTAGTAAGCATGACTACCCCCTTGTAACCGGGCTAGTAAGCGTGACTACCCCGTCGTAACCGGGCTAGTAAGCGTGACTACCCCTGTCGTAACCGGGCTAGTAAGCGTACTACCCCCGTCGTAACCGGGCTAGTAAGCTTTGAATAGCTCATGGTTTTTGGGCTGGTAAATTTTACCAGGTCCCTAGTAAAACTGGTGGTAATACCCCTAGTATGTTTTACTAGGGGTCGTTAGTAAAGGCCTCGTAATTTTTGACACTAGCCCAAAACTAACCACCCCTCGTAACTTTTTCTCTCAATGTACTGTCTTTATTAGACGCTCAGGTTTTTATAGCATAAATTACTGTTGCGTTTGTGAAAGTGTGAGACTGCACTGGATCGTAGGTAACACGGTGATCGCCTGCTCTAATAGGTGTAATCGGCTTGTAATCGACGTGAAACCAGAAAAGCCACATCGTGGATGGTTTTGAATATACTGATTTAATACAATTACAGACTAAAGATCCACGGAACTTTACGATGTCATCACCATTTCAGAAAAACAAGGGACACTCCAGCCACCCCGGACAGCCGCCACCACTACCGAGTTGAGGTAGGCGTCTCCCCCTCCCCTCTCCCACTCCGGGCCCCCAGGCGCTCGCCGCCCCCGGTCTCACCCGGCTGGAACGTGCGGCTGTGGTAGAACTCGTGCGTGATCTGAGAGTCCAGGACGCCGCAGTCCCGCTTCGTTTTGCGCTTGAAGTGAATAATTGAAAAGCTGAAGATGGAGAAAATGGCTGGAACAGAGGGCGGTTTGTTAGCCGACGGCGCTCTAAATCAGAACAAACTCGCAGGCGGCGAGCTGCTTTTCGGTTTAACTCGCAAACACAGGGTGCAGCCTTTAGTCGGCGATAGAGGCAAAGGTTAATAGTACGCCTACACGGTCCACACGGATTGCGAGAAGTATTGAAATAGTAAAAGGTTTGAAACCGGACTATGCCTTAAACAGATATATATTATATATATATATATATATATATATATATATATATATATATATATATATATATATATATATATATATATATATATATATATATATATATATATATATATATATATATATATATATATATATATATATATATATATATATATATATATATATATATATATATATATATATATATATATATATATATATATATATATATATATATATATATATAAATATATATATATATATATATATATATATATATATATATATATATATATATATATATATATATATATATATATATATATATATATATATATATATATATATATATATATATATATATATATATATATATATATATATATATATATATATATATATATATATATATATATATATATATATATATATATATATATATATATATTTAATAAATTTAGCCCGAATGTTTTTGAATGGATAGATTTCCGAGGTCAGGCCCCGCGCTAAGCATAGCTTGTTGTGCAGGCCCTGACCCCCACCACCCGATCAAGCAATTCCTGGCGTCCGGCAGAATTTAGAAGCGAAAGTTGTACGTGCCCGACATACCTGGACACGATATGTTTAACTAAAAGTTTCAGATATGTTTAAAACAAATCACATATGTTTAACTAAAAGCCAGAAAAAAAACTTAAAGCATTAAGGCACCCGTTTTGGAACCCAAACCTGGGTAAGAAGCCCAAACCTGGGTAAGGGCACGGTCTCGTAAGTCACGTGATGCTGCAAGTGTAGCGGGGTACATCTACTAAGCCTGTTTCCAATGCAGCGGGCCTGACTCTGACAACACAGCATGCACATTATTCTTATCCCCTATTGACCTAGTCTCACTTACTCGAACCATCGCCACCATGCGTAATTCTCCAGCACGCGGTGCGGACGGAATCTGTATCCGAGTCATCAAAGCCGTCCTCTCTGCTATCGGTGAAGTCATCCTTCACATCGTCAACTACTCACTTACCCTGGCCGAATTCCCCGACTCCTGGAAACATTCCATCATTCACCCGATCCACAAGTCCGGCGACCCATCTGACCCATCAAACTTCCGTCCAATCTCAATCATAGCTGTCATCTCCAAAGTGGTAGAGCGGGTGGTGCAGAAGCAGCTCTACTCCTACCTATCCGACAATCATCTCCTCTCTCCTTCCCAACACGGTTTCCGACCCCATCACTCCACAGAAACCGCGCTACTGTCCATCACGGATCGCATGCTTTCCGCCACCGATAGCGGGGAGATATCACTACTTTGCCTCCTCGACCTAAGTAAAGCTTTTGACGTCATCGACCACGACCTACTCCTGAACAAATTGCAGCAGCATGGAGTTGACACCACATGGTTCCATTCTTACCTCCACGGACACACCCAAAGCGTGTCATCAGGCGCCGTGACCTCTCGACCACTCGCTAACACCATGGGCGTTTTTAAGGGGTCGGCTTTGGGGCCTTTGTTGTTCAGCATCTTTGCTAACGACATGGCGTCGCTTTCTAAAGGCGGCGTGGTGCAGTATGCAAACGATACCCAGGTGCTTATCACCGGCAAAAAGGGCGACCTACCGACGCTCATCTCCCGCTTGGAGCTAACTCTCGGCACACTGGATTCTTGGTTTCGCGCGAACGGCCTCAAAGTAAACACGGCAAAAACTCTGCCCTGACTGACTGCCTGACTGCCCACCAGCTCGCTGACGCGGCCACGCTCAGCATGGCACAACAAATCATGGCGAATGGCGAACCGGACGCGCTCGCAGGCGCCTTCCGCACAAACAGCTCTGTCCACTCTGTCGGACGACGGACACTAGGGTGGGATGAAAATGAAACTTGCACATGCACCGGGTATGGGCACCTGCTCTGTAGTCTGTGCATCACCAAAATCACAATTAAAATTGTTTTCTTGGATGTTTTCAGTTTGCGCGCTTGCATTGTTTGAAGCAAACACACCGGCGCCCGGCGTTGCAGTCTCCCTTGGCCGCGCGGCGTTAGCCGCCGCAGCTAACACCAGGAAGCGGTTGCCCATGAGATCGAAAGACTGTCCACACGGGAAAAGGGCGCATCCGATCGAAAGGCGTCCCATATATCACGTTTAATGGGATTTTCGCTGTTTGACGGATCGGTTGGCACGACTTCTCACATGTTGCGGACATGTGTTTCGCCTGGGGCAAGGAAGTTCCTATGGTAGCCAGTGCCGACGCTGCAGCTGTTGTCTCCCTCCGGCAGGATTGCTCCTGTGTAGCCTCGCGGCTCTGGAGGTGCCTGGCGGCGATCCCCAGGGCCGCCACCACTCCGCTGCTCCGGATCTCTTCGGGTTTCGGGTAGATGGATCCCGGTGTCGCAGTCGGACTCCCATGAGGGCCGGGCTGTTGAGCAGGACATGCTCCGGCGTGTCTGCCACATCTCTGCAGACGGCGCACCAGCCCGCCCGGCACGCCCTGCTACTGCACTGTTGGCACTCCTGGCTGGGATTCCGTTCGATTCTGTGCATGTACTGCGCTGACCCGGACCGGTGGCCGGCGCGCAGTTGGTGGACATCCACCGCTGTCCCTCGGGGGTGCTCCTTGGGAGCGTCTGGGGTAGGTGGTCCTTCATCCGGGTCTTGTACCATCCGTTGGGCCACTCCCGGACGGACCTGGCCTTGGCCGCCCGGGCTGCCGCATGGTACGCGGTGCGGACATCCATGGGGACCCCTGCTGTGGCAGGGCCGTGGCCTCCTTCACTACGGTGTCGGCCCGGTCATTCCCCTCCAGGTCGCAGTGGGCTGGGACCCACTGTATGTCTCCACAACCGAGCCATCTGACGCCCTTGTCAGAGTCGTCACGTTCATCCTCAACCTGTACGAGCCGGGATGGTTCCGGTTTCGCGTGCACAGCAACATCACCGACGGAGCCAGGAACTTCCACTTTCTGGTAAAGTGCTTGATGAGGCTCAGCGACGACAGAGACACCACCTACAGCGTGCTGCAAAGGAACAGCTTCTGGGTGCATGGAGAGAATGTCCTGGTAGCGATGTTAACGGATGCACGACAGTGCGTCAGGGCCAAGGACGTCGACATCATCATACTATGTTGTCAGACGCCTCCAGCTGCGGACGACATCCGTCAGTGTTAGCCACCTGACATCGTGTTTAGCACGAATGACTACGTGCATATGATCAGCCCAGCAGATCTGGGGAGCACCGAGCTACCACTGACGATGTCGCTGTCAAACGACGAGTTGACGGCGGCCTACGATCAGCCGCTGGAGCTTCCGGAATATCCCTGTCGCTCGCAGGTGGTGGAGCGCTGGGTGAAGGCGGTGACCACCGCCTCTCAGAAAAAGATGGGACACGAAGCACGCCACAGACTTATCCTGACCCAAGCCAGGCCAGGGCCGAAGTGCCCAAGGTAAAAAGCATATCAGACTGTGTTGACGTAAAGTAGGAAGCACCTGAGAGTGCAGATGAATCGTGACAACAGCCTGAAATACAAAATATACCACGCTCATTTTTTTTCTGTAGGAATGGTGGCTTTCTCCGGGGAGGCGATGTTATGAAAATCAGCAGCTTAGACGTAAATCAGCCTTCGCCATCCAGCGCCATCCAAATTATGATACGTGACTGTTCTTTGTGCAGTAATCGGTGAACGACTTCAGAGATCGTTTTATAAATTGCACAGGCAAAATGTACGCCCCAGGAACTGCCCCATATCCGTATCAAATTGTTTCATCAAACGCTGAAATACTGCAACTCAGTGTTGCTATTTCTCGCTGGTTCGTTGCCCGCCGCGTGGTGTTAGCGGCTGTGTACAATAGCACGCGGCCATTGGAGACTGCAATGCCGGGAGTTGACGATAGTCTTTGCAAGATTGCGAGCGCGCAACCACTAAACACATTTGTATATTTTTTAACCGTTTCATCCTGAAAAAGGGTGAGCTTCCGAAGGTCAACGTAGGTGGTAGAAGTTAATGAAAAATATTCACCCCCGTTTCGTCCCACCCTAACGGACACCAACAAGACGACTGATCTCGGTGACCCGTGTGTGTCGTTACATATGTGAATGCTTGTGGTTTTAGGATTTAGGCTGTGCGACTGTGTGTTCTCTTTCCCTGCATGTTTTACTCCCCCACTCGACCCGGGGCTTAACCCTATTTGTAACAGGCTCCTGGCTACCCCTATTTGTAACAGGGGGGGGGGGGGGGGGCGGATTCCGCCTCCCCCGGAGATCTCGAGATCTAACCGTCCGATTTTCAAAAATGAAACAGTGTTTGGTTCCTCTCAACACGATCTACATTTATAAATAATAAACAAATATAAATTTGGGATAGGGGGGCAACAGGGGGGCAAACACTACAAATTTTAGTGGTATTTTTGATCCAACATAGCTTTCATGTTTATCGACCGATTTTAACACAACTAAAAGGAATCGATAGAGATTGAATTGGAAATTGATATATGACGGTGACGTTTGAAAATTCAAAAATCATAGGCGTGTGCAGGTCACTCAATATGGGGGTGAAGTAAATGCGTAATAAAACCATTTTTTGATGTTGTTTTTTGATAAATGAAATGGTATGTGATTGAGACATTAGAAAAACAGTCATAAATCATATTTTTGCCATAGGCGGTACCAGGTTAGTGAAAAAGGGGGGTAAAATTGGGCAAAATATTAACCGCAGACAAGTTGCTACCCAGCACTATAAATATGTTACTAATCATAGATAGTTCCTTTTTGCATGTTGTACTTCATCATAGGCGTATCCAGGATCCAAACTAGGGCGGCGCAAGACCTTTTGATAAGTGTATTATCCGCTATTATGATACTAACTAGTCAACAGTGACTATTTCACTTACAACTTCAGTTAACATTGCTTACCGCCCTTTTTACCCTACCTGGACTCGCCTATTATCTTATAATCGTTCGTAGAGTAGCCTGTGGTGCGTGTTTAATCCGAAAACTGCAGTATGTTATGTCATTGTACGCCCATGCCTCTTAGATTTCTTGCAATAATATGACCCCCTTTCTTCCATTCCTGAGCGCGCCTCTGCAAAAAATGACTTTATTCCCTTTTCTGGTCTCATATGTGCATATATTATTATAAGCTAAACGTATATTGCTCCGTCATCGCTGGCATATCGTCATCACCATGCCAGTCACCCCCTTTTCATGTTCCTGAACACGCCCCTGAAACTCTATATGTAATAAATTATGCAAATAATGGAAGCAGACGCTATCTTTTACATCTTGATAGCTATAAATGCCCCTTACATTGCTCTATTGGCTTCCCGCCAAGCATTGAATACTTCCTGGAAACCCACCCCCCCCCTTTCAAGCCCCTGAAACCGCCTCTGCCATACAATTTTGTATGATATTTCATTAACATCATCTAATTTGCACTTGTTGCAATCACGGTAAGCCGATGTAACTCCTTCATACTTGATGCAGTTAGGAAGAAACCGTGAATATCGCATTTCCGTATTTTCGCCAAATGTCGCCTCCGAACCCACCCAAAACTGTGCCCTGGAACCGCCTCTGTTCAAGTTAAGAACTCAAAATTTTGACTCCAAATGCGGAGTTCCATTCTATGAAAAGTCCTAAAATTTCATGGGCCTGCTCCCAGCCGTTCTGGAGATATCTGCGAAAAACATGAGGGGGGGGGGGGCGGAATCCGCCCCCCTGTTACAAATAGGCTTAATAGCCACGCCAATTTGTGGATGCCCCGCGAAGTAAATACATACATACATACATACAGCCGCGGCAGTCGTCACATCCAACCCAGACAAGCAAAATCCAGGTCAAAGGCATCACAGGCATCGCCAGAGCAGCTGAGTCAGCAGAGCGGCGGCGGCGAGACAGCGCCACGTGGCTGGAAGCCCTCGGGACCCCATTAGTACGGTACCAGTCCCATCTGCGTACCGGTACCAACCCGCCCTATCGCCTGACCTCCACATCACCCCCTCCCCTCTATGAGTCAGCGCACAACCAGGGCGATCCGCCCGAAGGCAGCAGAACAGTTGTGTCGCAGTAGTACACTCAGGATTTCTAGGTGCAAATGAGAACACTTCACCGCACTCAGATCCAATAACACACAAGGAGGAACATATGCCCATACACGGAGGGAGGCTACTGTGGCCAAGGGAAGGGCACGGCAGCGTCGGTTCAGAACCGGCTTCCGCTGAGGTTCGCCAGGAGGGAGGGGCTCGGCTTGGCAGTCTCCGCCTTCTTTGGCGAGTCCTGGGTGGCTACCGGTGGCGAGCCGCCGACGCGACAGGTGACGACAGTAGACGGTGCTTCCGGTCCAGCGTGTACACTGTCGCCGTCGTAGCCGGCGCCTGGCAGGGGCGGACCGTTCTGCGGCAGCGGCAGCGCGCTGACTGGCCGGCCCTGCCGCTCCCGACGGTACGCCGCGTTGTCCCGCTCCACAGCCGCCCGCAGCGGGCCGGGCAGTGCCGACAGCGTCGGCGGCTGTCCGCCCGTTGCCTCCACACTCGCCAGCTGGTAGAACAGTGTGTAGGCAGTCTCGGTAGAATGCTGCGGCCGTCCGGTCACAGGTGCCGCTTTCACCGGTACCGCTGAGATGTCGTCTAGCCGCCACCAGCCGTCGTCTGTGCCGTCTGTGCCGTCAGAACCGGCACCACCAACGCTGCCGGACGCGCGGCAGAACGAGAAGTAATGTCCGGCGTCGAGCGAGTGGCCAGCGTGTACGATGACGGCGTAGAGACGGTACTGGGCAGGCTGGCGTTCGGTCAGCGGCACGGCCAGCTGTTCAGACAGTACCACTGGCGCCAGCACCTTCCGTCTCACGCCGGTCCACCGGTCGAACATGAACCTGCCCAGCGAGTTGTGTCGCCAAAGTACAAGAAGATATTAGAGTTAAGGAAGAATCGTTGGTGAGAGGAAATGCTGAGGATAAAACCGACATTATTGATGCCAATTGACAGAAAATCGCAGTCTTGTTTCGACTAAATACTCGATAATAGTCAGTGAAAATCGCAGTCAATTATTACGGAAGAAATTACATGTACGATATATGCGGAGTAAGACCAAAAATCAGAAGCATTGTTTAACCCTATTTGTAACGGGGGAGGGGGGATTCCGCCCCCCTCCGGAGATCTCGAGATCTACCCGTCCGATTTTCAAAAATGAAACGGTGTTTGGTTCCCCTCAACACGATCTACATTTATAAAACATTAAAAAATCAAATTTTTGATAGGGGGGGCAACAGGGGGAAAGATTGCAAATTTTAGTGGTATCTGTGATCCAACACAGCTGTCATGTTTATCAACCGATTTTAATACAACCAATGGGAATCGATAGAGATTGAATTGGAGATTGATATATCGCGGTGACTTTTGCAAATTCAAAAATCATAGGCGTGTGCAGGTTACTCAATATGGGGGTGAGGTAAATGCGTAATACAAGTATTTTTTATGTTTTTTTTTTTTTTTGGTAAATGAAATGGTATGTTATTGTGACATTAAACAAAACAGTTATAAATCGTATTTTCGCCATAGGCGGTACCAGGTTAGTGAAAAAGGGAGGTAAAATAGGGGAAAAATATTAACCGCAGGCAAGTTGCTACCCAGCACTATAAATAAGTTACTGATTGTAGATAGTTCATTTTTGCATGTTTTACTTCGTCATAGGCGTATTAAGGATCCACTCTGGGGAGGCGCAAGACCTTTTGATAATTATATTATCCGCTAGTATGATACTAACTAAGTCAACCGTGACTATTTCACCTACAACTTCAATTCAAATTGCTTACCCCCCCCCCCCCTTTTTACCCTACCTGTACTCGCCTATTATCTTATAATTGTTCGTAAAGTACCCTGTGGTGCGTGTTGCATTCGAAAACTGCAGTATGCTATGCCACTGTAGCCCCATGCATCTTAGTTTCTTTGCAATAATATGACCCCCTTGCTTCCATTCCTGAGCGCGCCTCTGCAAAAATGGTTTTATTCCCTCTCCTAGCCTCATGTGTGCATATAACATTATAAGCTAACCGTCTATTGCTCCGTAATCGCTGGCATATCGTCATCACCATGCCAGTCACCCCCCTTTTCATGTGCCTGAACACGCCCCTGCAACTCTATATGTAATAAATTATGCAAATAATGGAAGGAGAAGCTACCTTTTACATCTTGATAGCTATATATGCCTCTTACATCGCTCTATTGGCTTCTTGCCAAGCATTGCATACTTCCTGGACCCCCCCCCCCTCTTTCCAAGCCCCTGAAACCGCCTCTGCCATGTAATTTTTATGATATTTCATTAACATCAACCAATTTGCACTTGATGAAATCACCGTAAACCGATGTAACTCCTTCATACTTGAGGCAGTTAGGAAGAAACCGTGAAGATCGCATTTCCGTATTTTGGCCAAATGTCGCCACCGAACCCTCCCAAAACCGTGCCCTGGAACCGCTTCTGTTCAAGTTAAGAAATCAAAATGTTGACTCCATATGCGAAAATCTATTTTGGGAAAATTTTCAAAATTTCATGGGCCTGCTCCTAACGGTTCTGGAGATATCTGCGAAAAACATGAGGGGGATGGGGTGGAATCCGCCCCCTGTTACAAATAGGGTTAAAGAAGAATTTAAATTAACACAAAGTATTTGCAAGTAAGGATAAAATTACAAACACTATCCACGTCGACATATTATAAATTGATAATGCAACAGCAGCAGTTTAATGCAGCATTTAAAGTTACTGAACCTGAACGGAGCTACAAGCAATTATTCAAAATTAAGCATGTCAATATTTTAGTGCAAAATCGCCGACACGTAGATGGAGGTAGTTGCGAAAAATGTGATCACGAGAATTACCTGAAAATGTTTAAAACTTGGCGACGAATTCGATGCACATATTTTGTATCATTGTCATTCATGTAAACATTGTATTCACTCATATGTAATTTTGACAAAGGCCTGTGGCCGAAATATCAATACAGTCTATCGGTAATTTAACGTTTTGATACATCGAGGTTAAGGTCATCAACCCTAATGGTTTTAATCATGTCAATATTTTCGTTAAGCTGAAGAAGGCCAACATTTAATCTAGTCGAAAACCAGAAATACAGTGAGCAAGAAAGTCGTTTGAAACGATAACACGTCGTAATATTGAGAATAAAAAAATGACGGAAAGGACTATCTGACCGAATATTGTTTTTTTTAATCAACAAGATGCATGATGGAGAACCAAAATGATATAGTTATATGAAGCTGCACCGGTCACATTGCATTAACAAAGCAAAGGGATGACCCTAAGTAACAAGACGACAAGGAAGTTGAAGAGAAAAAATGCAATTCTTGAAGCAATTATACTATGAACAAAATAAACACAAAAGTCGAAAATAAGTTTAAAGAAGCTCTATACACTAGAAAGTGCAAAAATGTTGACGGCAAGAATCGGCCAATCAGAGAGCGGGGGTGTGCCACACCCGAAGTCGCCACTGGCCGGCCGAGGTATGCAAACGACCCAGCTCATCCCAGAAGCTCTCACTGGCGGTGGCGGCAGACGATTCCAGAGCAGACAGCAGCCGCCAGCTGCGGCAGGGGTTACAGCGGAGAGACAAGACACGCACCGCGGCGGCCGGCCGGTGGCGGCAGCTCGCCCCAGACAGCAGCCGCCAGCCGCGGCAGGGGTTACAGCGGAGAGACAAGACACGCACCGCGGCGGCCGGCCGGTGGCGGCAGTTCGCCGCAGACAGCAGCCGCCAGCTGCGGCAGGGGTTACAGCGGAGAGACAAGACACGCACCGCGGCGGCCGGCCGGTGGCGGCAGCTCGCCGCAGACAGCAGCCGCCAGCCGCGGCAGGGGTGACAGCGGATTTTTTTGTTTTTTGTTTTACCCGGACCGGCCTATAGCCATTTCCCGGGTTTGGGAAATTACTTCTGGCAATTTGCCAGGCAAAGAGTTACGTTAATCGGTTTATGTGGACCCGAGCAAGCAAGGGAATAGGGTAGCTATTTTACGTTAATTAATTACTTTAACCGGTTTATGTAAACCCGGAAAATGTATTGTTCAAAGTAAATATAATATCTAACATTACGTTAAGTATTTCGTTCAAGGTCAAATATAATATCTAGCATTACGTTAAGTATTTCGTTCAAGGTCAAAAATAAGTAAAACACGAGACACACATGCATACATATTTTTATTACAATACACTTGTACAGTTAAAATTATCCCTTTATCCCTTTATTGATGGAGCCGTGGGGGTGCCGTCATTGCAACAACGGGAGACTGTTGCCAGTCTCCCTGGCTCCGGCGCCTCGGCGAGACCTGGTTGTGGGGTGTATTTAGCTGGGCGAAAAGTCCTGAATAATACAAAAAAAACAGCGTCTAAGGCAAAGGGGAAAAAACCTGCGCGGTGGGCCAAAAATGCGCAAGGCCAAAAACCCCTGTTATATTTGATTAGCTAAACGTGTTTGGTAGAGATAATCTAAGAGGAGACCTATCAATTCAGGATAACTATCACCTAACAGTGTTTGAAGATTTAATGTGATGCGATTTTGTTGTGTGTAATTAATAATGTTCTGTCGTTTATCATTGTGTACTGGGCAAGTAATAAGTAAGTGGTATTGTATGGTAGTAAGTGGTATTCACATGGTATTGAAGTGCTTGATTGTGTAGCGCGGATAACCTGGGCAATGTTGGCAATTTGGTGGCGGGAGATTCTCCATAATATAATAATGAGTAATTTTTGTATGACCGAAATGAAGGCGCGCCAATATTACCTCCTCTCTACAATTCTGGTGACTAGATATAAAATGTTGGACTTTTGGCTTGATTGGATAAAGATGAAAATGCGGAGCGGCGTCCCACTCGCTCTGGCGCAGTATACTAAGTTGAGAATTAATATAATTTAACACGTCTGATACTGGGCATGGAAGTTGGTTTACTGAAGGTAATTCTAGGCTCAATTTCGCAAGTCTGTCGGCTTCCTCGTTTCCCAGGATACCGGCGTGTCCTGGGATCCAGAGGAATTTAATACTATTGTTTTTACTGTTTAAATACTTGATTAGTTGTCTGATTTTAAATACTATCGGGTTTCTACAGTCGCTAATCGAGGAAATGGCCGTGAGCGAGGCGGACGAGTCTGTGCAAATGACTACTTCCTTAAGTTTTTCTTTTCTGACATATATTAATGCTAATAAAATGGATGACAATTCTGCTGTGTATACGCTATTTATGTCCGGAAGTCTAAAGTTGTTTCTAGCTGTGTTTGTGAAGTATGCACCACCAGTTCGGCCGTCGCTTCGAGAGCCGTCTGTGTATATGTATGTGTATGTGTTGTGTTGTGCTTTGTGTTCGTTGAAGAGTGTGTGTGTCTCTGCCGCCGTGACTGTGTTTTTGTTGTGTGTGAAGAGGCGGTGTGTGTCTGGTGTTGTGTCGAGCCAGTGAGGTGTGAGTGGTGGCGTTGGCATTGTGTTGATGTGTGGAATGTTGAATAGTGCGAGTGTTTGTCTGATTCTGTGACTGATGAGTGGGTGTCGTTTTGTAGTAGTGTTTGTCGTCTTGTGGGTGCGGGGTGATTTAAGATGTGGAATGTTGGGCGTGTGGGGTGTGAATTTGCTCTGGTGTAGAATCTAAGTAGTGTGTATTTGCGTCGGCGGCAGAGTGTGGGAATGTTTGTGTCGATGTGTAAGTTTGTGGTGTTGGTGGTGCGGCAGGCTCCAGTCACGATCCGCAAGGCAGCGTTTTGGACAGTTTGCAATTTTTTAATTTGTTTGGAACATATGTCATCAAATAAGAATGCGTTATAGTCCAGTACTGGGCGTATCAGGGAAGTATATAGTTGGAGAAGAGTGGCACGATCTGCGCCCCACTCTCGACCAGCCAATGACTTCATAATATTAATTCGTCGCGTACATCTCTGCACTAAATCATTGAAGTGTGGGATGAACGAGAGACGTGTGTCTAGCGTTACTCCCAGATACTTGAATGATTTGACGAAAGGGATAATTTGATTGTTATATTTTAATGGAATGTAGGGTTCCACATATGCAGGTTTCTTTGAAAAAATTAGAGATGCAAATTTACTTGGAGAAATTTCCAGACCCCATTGGTCGCACCATACCTTTATATCAATGAGTACTAGTTGTAACATTTTGCTGGCTTGATCGACACTCGGGTGCGAGAACCACACCGCCAGGTCATCAGCGTACATTGAGAATTTAAGACCTTTGTCGATCTTGTTAATATTACTGAAAATGTCGTTAATCATAATTAAAAATAGGGTCGGGGAGAGGACCGATCCCTGTGGGACACCGTGGTCCTGATTTTGATTTGGAGAATATGTGTTGCCGCACCTTACATTAAAAGTTATATTTTCTAAAAAGTTTTGGATAAATTTGGCGAGTCGACCTCGAATTCCGGCCTTATGGACCTTTACTAGGAGTGCAGTCTTATTGACTCTGTCAAACGCAGCTCTCAAATCAAGAAAGAGGGCAACTGTGACCTCTCTCCCTCGAAAGCCGCGCTGGACAGAGTCGATAAGACCAACTAAATTGTCCGCAGTGGAGCGACCAGGTCGAAAACCACTTTGGTGTGGGGAAAGTAAATTATTTGATTCAATGTATGTCCTGATGCGTCCATTAACCATGCGTTCGAATAGTCTACATGCACAACTAGTTAGAGAAATAGGGCGAAGCGGGAGAAGATTTAGGTTTGCGAGGTTTAAGTATAGGAATTAGCGTACTATTATGCCAAGATTCAGGGAAAGTGCCATCAAACCACATGGTATTGAAGGCTGTTAGTAAGTTGGTGAGACCAGTCTCTGTCAAGTTTTTAAAGAAAGAGTAGTCAATTTGATCTGGTCCTACGGAAGTTTTACCACATTTACCAATAGCGTATGTTAACTCTGAGTTGGTAAAAGGAGAGTTATAGATTTCTACGTTATTAGAGTCGAAGCTAATAGATTGAAATTGATCGTTAAGTTGGTTAGTAAAAGTTGTTGTACATTGTTGTGTTGATGATATGTTAGCGTAGTGTTGTGCAAATTGTGTTGCCACCTCTAGGGGAAGCGTGTAAGATATGTTGTGTATTTGTAAGTGTGGGATTTTGTATGACGGTGGTCTTTTATTTGAGAATGATTTATTTAATGTCCAAATTTTTGAGAGGGAGGTAAATCGATTAAAGGTAGATGAGAATTCCTGCATAGATTCTTTTTTGCTTTGTCAATGATTGTTTTAGCCAGAGAGCGAGTTTTCCGTACTTCGTGTTCGTTTTCTGCAGTTATACAAGCTTGGAATTTCCGAAATGCTCTTTTCCGGAGGGCAACAGCTCTCTGGCATTCTGTGTTCCACCACGGGGCAGTACGCTGCCTCGGGTGGTGTTGTGTGTGTGTGCGTGTGTGTGGAATGTGTTGGTGAGCTGATGTGAGAATAGTGTTTAAAAAAGTGTTAATGTCGGTCTGGGAGTCTGCGGGGTGACTAGTGTCAATGTGTTTTTGAAAGGAGGACCAGTCGGCTTTGCGAAGGTTCCATCTAGGCAGGGAGTAAAAATTTGTCTGTCCTGAAGGGACTTGTAGTTCTAAGTGAATTGGGAAATGATCGCTAAAAAGAGGGTCTGATTGTGCGTTAAATGTAAAAAGAGTCGCGATGCGTGGTGTGGCGAAGGCGAGATCAATGGCGCTGTAAGTCACCTCGCCTCCTGAGTGGTGTACGTGTGTGGGTGATTGGTCGTTAAGGAAGACCAAATTATGCCGGTCCAGTAGGTCCAGCATAATTTGGCCTCGGCGGGAATCACGGAGGCAGCCCCACGCCCGACTATGCGCGTTGAAATCGCCCATAATCAGACATGGGGTGTTAATATTTGTAATAAGCTGGGAAAGAGAATCAATGTCTATGTCCTCGGTAGGACGGAAATAAATTGAGATAAGAGTTAGTTCTAGCTGAGCGATTTTAATATTGACGCCGACTGCGTCTAAGGTTGTTTGAAGGTCGATTTGGTGATGCAAAAGTTGGTTTGAAATAAGCAAAGCCGAGCCGCCTCGGCGCGGTGATGCATTTACGTTATTTGTGTAGAGACTATAGCCGGGGATTTTAAGAGTATAATTATTAAAGTCGGCGTCAATGAAATGGGTTTCCTGAACAGCGGCTACTAATGGATTATTATTTAAGACATAATGTTTGAATTGCCCCCAATGTGATATTAAAGATCTAACATTCCATTGGAGGACGAATTCAGTTTGATTTTGGTTCATCGGGAGTTGCTATTCTGACCGCGCCTTGCGGTCGCTCGTGTCCGTCTCCGGCGGGGTCAGGTCCGTTCAGGGAGCAGGCCAGGGCGGGAGGGAGGCAGGGACCGGGAGGAGGCGCGGGAGGGCGGAGAGCGGTAGCGAGCGGGGCGGGGCTGGGAGGTGGGGACCCGGCTTCCAAAAGCACGGATGAGGGACGCATCGGTCTCCTCCGCGGAAGAGTCCACGGAGTCTTCCCCCGAGGCCTCGACCGCTGACTCCGCCTGATGTTCGGCGGGGGTGGGAGTTTGTGCCGCTTGGGCACGGCCGGAGTCCTGGAGGGACTCGGCTGATGAAGGGCAGGGCCCGCTCGGGTCTGCCGTCGGTGTCATCACGCTGGGCCGCTCCGGCGGAGCTGCCAGCGGCACCAGGGGGGGGGGACCCACGTGGGGCCCGACGGGGGGAGGGCGCGGGTGGGGTTCGGTGGGGTGGGGGAGTGGCGGCCAGGCGCTGGGGGCTAGCGCTGGGATGGGAGGGGGGGGGGGGGGGGGGGGGCGGCGGGGCCCGCCCGGCGGGCTCGGGTCTCCTCGACCCAGGCCGCTCGGGCAGGGCAGTCCCGGAACCACGCTGGGTGGGGACCGCCGCAGGACACGCACAGCAGGGCTGCGGTGTCGCCACCGACACAGTCATCTGTATCGTGCGACTGGGCGCACTTGCCACAGGTGGAGTGGCTGGCGTGACAGGAGCGCTGGTGGTGACCGAATTTCCAGCAGGCACGGCACTACTGGGGACCCGGGGTCCACGCCTTTACGGGTACGGTGATGTACCCGCAATAGATCCGGTCGGGGAGGACCAGTCCCCTGAACCGGAGCCGCACCATGGGGTTCGGACCGGGCCTCTTCGACCCCATCCTTACCACCTCGGTCACTCCCTGAGACGCGAGCTCGAGGAGGAGCACGGTCTCTGTCAGCGTGCTGACGTCCGGGGAGTAGATGGACCCTTGGCAGGAGTTCATGCGGTTGGGTGCAGACACCTCGCATGGCCTGTCCATGAAGGACTTGAGGGCCATGATGGCGTCAGTCTGCTGACCAGATCTGGTCTCAATCAGCAGAGCCCCTGAGCGGATGGTGCGGGCGCTGTGGACGTCTCCGCAGAGCGCCACCAGGCGGCGGCGCACCGCGAAGGGGTTGGCGTGTCGCATTGACCCGCCGTCCTTGCGCTGGACCAGCAGGAGTGCCGGTCCGTCAGGGGGAGAGGTGTCCGTCGGGAGCCGGGCACCGGGACGGCCTGGCTCCTGAAGGAAACCAGGGGGGGGGGGGGGGGAGACCCCTGAAGGGGGTCGGGGTCGGGGGGATGGGAGTCCGGCGACTGCCAGGCCCCTGGACGGGGCGGGCGGGGCCCCTGAAGGGGGCGGGGAGGGGGACCGTCCAGGGGAGCACGCGGTCGCGCGCCGGAAGACCCCGGAGGGGGGTCGGGCGGGTCGGGGGGGGGGGGGGGGGGGGGGGGGGGGGGTGTTCCGGGGGGGGGGGGGGGTAGCCATCGTCGTGGCTCAGGGATAGGATAGGGGCTAACTGTTTACGTTAACTTGCCACACACGACAGAACGTGTTGGCAACTGCAAATTAACTTCCCAAGACTGGAGGGGACCTAATCCGTGGAGGAGGCCTATTGCCAATAAAAAATGTGTATCTAAAGAGTCTACCTACTTAAAAATATCTAAAGTCTACCTATCTAAGGGTCTACAACCCTGCCACACGCACGTGGTCAGGGTTCCGCACCCGGCAGCGGTGGAGGGCTGGAGAAGGCTGGCTGGTAGGCGTCCAAGGTCCGATGTCGATGCAAGGTTTGAATGGTGACAGCGGAGAGACAAGACACGCACCGCGGCGGCCGGCCGGGCCGGCCAGCCGCAGACAGCCGCCAGTCGCGGCAGGGGTGACAGCGCACCTGGTGGTACGCCGTCTGGTGACAGCCCACAAAGGAAGACAACGACAAGAACTGAGCCCACGGCGGCAGATCACATCAGAGTAAGTCACGGAGCTGCTCATCCTCTCCGATCCTACCCGAAATTCTGCCCAGGCCCGGTGTCAACAAAATTTAAACAATTTAAATACAAGGGATTAAGTAGGGCATTTAACCCTCGCCCTAAAGGAGCTTATTTCACCTTCGCCCTACGAGAGGGGGGGGGGGGGGGGGCTGACCCTGTTAACTTCCAAACCAAGCAACTTAGAGCAATGCGGTAAGAACCAGCATGTTGCCTGTCATGAGAGGAATCTAACAGTATGCAATTTTTAGGTTTCAGGTCAACGGATGACCTTCCAGGTCAAGTGAATGACCTCGGATTTACCACGTCCAGAACAGCGATTTTGCTCTTCAGAAAACCTCAAAATTACAAATTGATAAATGTAAATAAAAAGGCATGTTCCTAGACCAGTTTTGGCTAAGAGATACAGAAAAGGTAATTATTTGTTCGTATCTTGTCAAAAAAAGTCAAGAAAAGTTATTTTTAAAAATGACGTCATCAGTTTCTTACACTTAGGGAGCCATCACTCAGTCATAAATGAAAATATTGTTTTGAAATTTGGTATGAGTATTGTCTATACCGAGTTCTCTCACATATATTACGGTTTTCTAAAATATTTGGAATTTATTTTGTGGGGATTGAATTTTTTATTTTATTTTAGGGATGAAAAACCCAAAATTTTCAAAATCTGAGATTGCCATTTTAAAGAAAATGACATTTTGTATCTTTGGTGAAATGCGTTTGCAATTTGCTTTAAGACTATTTTCTACGATTTTTCCAATATTTCTATTTTTTAACAACATGACGTCATCAAAACGTCATTATTTCCCAAATTTATCAACCAATTTCAAATAAATTTTTACAGCCAACGTATAATTGCTGTGAACTAAGCTACTGAAAATTTCAGCAAGATGCACCGCATGAGTAAAAAGTTATTCAAGAAAAACCTCTAGGGTGGGGGCTGTCAGGCCCCCCCCCCCGTAGGGCGAGGGTTAAACGTAAATTGAGTCATCTGTCTAAACTCGCTACTTCTGACATAGGAAGGCATGAGACAATGATGTATTGACGTGTAACCGATTTTATGTTACATGTGTGAGGTGAGGCGACAGCAGTGTACTTTTTGCTAACCTGAAGTTAGGCATACTGCGTTAATTAAAACATGGGCTAAGACCTAACGCCTTATGGCGCTTGTAAATACGCGCGGGTTTAGTTAGGTTGCTTTTATTGAAATAAGCTATTATTCCTGAAAACCATGTCGTTGCAAAATATAACCTATTTACCCAACCCCGCACTTCCGGGTAATTCGAGCAAGATGAAGTCTCACCAAACAACCCAAAGCTCCCTAGCCATCTGGCACCACCGGTGATAGTTTAAGGTGAAATTGTTAATTTTAAGTGAACTACTAGAAGGCCTGACATTTATATGGCCACTTATTTATATAGCCATTTATTTACATAGCCAGCTAATTTATAAAGCTAGCCAATACATTCGATGCCAATTAACCGGTCCGATTTAGGTATTTATTTGAATAAAACCATTTATTCATATAGCCATTTATTTATATTGCATTTATTTATATAGCCTGCTAATTTATATAGCTAGCTTATTTATATAGCCAGCAAATACATTCAATGCCCATTAACCGGTCCGATTTAGGTATTTATTTTTAATAAAACCATTTATTTATATAGCTTCTATTTATACAGCATTTATTTATATAGCCAGCTAATTTAAATAGCCAGCCAATACGTTCAATGCCCATTAACCGGTCCGATTTAGGTATTTATTTGAATAATAAACATTCATTTTTATTGCCAGCTATTTTATATTTTAATATTTGATATCCCGTTTTATAAAAAGTCAGGGGGCCTGCCGGAATCGAACCCACTTCACTCACTTAGTAATCAGTGACGCTACCCACTACACCACCGACGGGTACTGCTGAGCGTCCATTGTTAGTGTTAATCAATATTTTATGTTTGTGTTCCTCATAACTTAACTATTAGCCGGTGGTGCAATATTTTAGGTGGATAGCATAGGACACATTTATTTATATAGCCAGCTAATATATATAGCCAGCCAATGCATTCGCTGCCCATTTCCCCGTCCAATTTATATGTTATGAAAGGCGCCTGCTGTCGGCCGTGGGAAACGCACACGCTCGCCGGCCAAGGTCACTGGCCGTCAGCTAGCGCCTCTGACGGCGTCGACAAACTAATCCCGGCCGCAGCCGACGCCAGGCGAGTCCCGGCGAGTCTGCGTCTTAACGTCAGGGATTATTCACGCTTGTCTTCATCATAAGTTATCTATTAGCTAGAAGCGAAATATTGTGGATGGATAGTGGTCAGTAAAGACGGCGCTATCCGGGTGTGTATTTTGTTGTTGTTGTGAAAACTAGTCTTCGTGTTATCCTTTAAGGTGTTGGGAAGAATATCATGGTAAACAAGATTGCAAAACAATATTTCTACGCCGTCAGCCTGCCTAAATATTACTCAAACAGCTTTGTGTTACAGATATAATTTAAAGAGGGTACCTTGGTCTGCAAAGTGGTGAAGTCGCAGCGTTCTATGTTCAAGAGTTTCCGAATACCGATTTAAATACTGAAAATGACGCTTTTTATGTAAGTTGTCATAACTTTCGACTTGCACTAAGCTTTGCTCTGAACAACTTTGTCACGCCAGGCAATGTACTCTCTGTCGAATGGTGTTTACCGTATGTCGCTGCGACCCTTGGTTTGCGAGTTATCGGCACGGGATCGAGCCGCGTTTGGCCGTTTTCGTCGATTTCTGAATTTGGCCGTTTCCTATGTTAAACCAATGACACAGTTGTCGCCGACACAGCGGCCGACACGTATGTCGGATCTTGTTGAAATTTTAATACGATGGCGCGCCTCTGCCACCGGACCTGCGTGCCAAATTTCACGCACCTAGCTGCAACGGTGGTCGAGTTATTAACCGATTTGTGTATGACCGTTACGTTATTTGATTTCCACGTACGTACCACGCACGCACGCACGCACGCACGCACGCACGCACGGACATCTTATAATTAATACTAAGGGATAAGGGATGGTGTTATTAAAAAGGAATATCCAGAAAAGTGCATGAATTCATAAAGTTTCAATTGATACCGAAAACCACCGGGAAAAGCCGTGTTCTTACGAGACCCATTTACCCCAAACACCCCAATCGCCCCAATCGTCCCAATTGCCCCAAACGCCCCCAAACACCACATTCGCCCGGCGAATAAAATCCTTCGTGAAAACTGAGCCCAATAAAGAGCTCGGCGTCGGCAGCTCGTCTGACGCCCCGACCTGCGATCGACCAGCGTGGCGCCGCGCGGGAAAGAGTGGGGGTGGGACCCGGGGGGAGGGGGGGGGGGGGGCGTGTCACGCCGTGCCAGCCACCCGCCGTCGACCCGGCAAGGTTGTGCCTCGCCGTCGCCGACACACGCCCGACCCCACCAATTGTCTGCCGAGCTCGGCGAAAACGACTCTATCGACTTTCTGTAAAGTTGTGATAACAGGCGCCTCCCAGGCCATAATGGTGCTATATTTAGATGCTCGGCGTGAGTGATTGGCGGTCCATCAAACGTTGATATTCAGCGGTAACGGCAGAAATACAGGTACACAACTAAACTGCTTCTAGAACGACCGGTTTGGAAATTACCCTGCCAATAAAAATCAAATCGATCAAAAGAGCGGTGATGGTTATGGTACCGATGATGGCCTTGTTTCCGTCACACAGGAATGTGTGCGATGTATTGTCGGCATTCCATGCACCAGAAACAGTCGTGAAATATTCACGCGCTGTGTGTACATTGTTTATACTTTTTCATGAAGTACTTGTACATCAGTCGCCTATATCACTAAATTTATCAGGAGCAATCCGCAATGGAATGCGATCTAAGGACACATATACGTCGTTGGTGTTTACGAGCGACGAGTCATCTGAGGTTATATGCTGCCGACAAGTCCGATACGGGTATAAGTAGAACTCACCCGTTGATACCATGACGCCTCTCCTGAATACACTCCAGTGCAAATGGTAATGTGATGTAACATACAATGTGATGGCATTTACCCAAGTCATGTATTCACGAACACCCCATATACGATCAGAAGATATACGATAACGAGTTGATGCATACCTATTTGGTCCACATTAGTTTCACTGTAGATAAAATGGCACAACAAACATTATCTAGTCATCATTCGAACGCCATTTGCGACGTAACATCATTTCACATTCTACCTTTCACGTCAATGCCTATTTTAACATGTTAACTGGGGGGGGGGGGGCAAATGCCCCCGCAGTCAGCAGAATTGCCCTCCCCAGTCACGAAAGTTTGCCCACCCTGAAAAGAATTATAGGAATATAATATTCTGCTCCATAATGAATACTTTGATAATTATTGTACTTAAAAACTTTGAAGACAAATTACATCAGAACAACGCATTTTTTAAAGAAAATTGAATAATGTACTGCCAAATTCCGTGTGCAGGCATATTTTGCTGCCACGATCTTTTTGCGAAAGCGGCGCGCAAGTTTCAATTCAACAGGTAAGACATTGCGTCTCGAAAAGCGAGCATTTTTTGCCTCGATAGCATTTGATTTTTTGGTCCGAACAATCGTAAAAGCTTAATAAATGTATGATGTATCATTTAGGGGAGTCCGGGGTCAAATGTAACACGGGGCAATTTCAACAGTGGCCCTATTCCGAAACTCGCCGACGGAGGTGCTGGGACTGGCGGATCCGGGGGGGGGGGGGGGGGGCAGCATGGGCTAAAGCCCCCCCCATCCCAAGCTCGATAGGGGCGGCAATAGAAATTAGCCTCCCAAAAAAATCCGCTGAAACTGGCGATGAAAAAATGGGTACCAACTGCTTGCGAAAAAAAATAACTTCTTGCGAAAGAAGTGTTTTTTTTTTTCTTCTCGTTCGTGTTTCCTTATTTTGCAGCATTTTGGTAGCAGTAGGGATAGGGAAAGTGGCACGTCTGACGCTATTTTGGAGTGATTCACAACCAACGTAAGTTATAATTTTTCCACGCAGTCACAGCCTTTGGTCTCCTGCTGCCTGCTCGGTGGCAGAAGAGCGCGTGAGTGGATTGCCTTGTATCACTGGCGGATCCAGGGGGGGGGGGGGGGGGGGGGGGTGGCAGGGGCAAAGGCAAAAGCAAAATTCCAAGCTCGACATGGGCGGCAATACAAATTATTCCCTCCCCCCCTAAAAAAAAATCCGCTGAAACTGGCGAAAAAAATGGGTGCCGCCTGCGAAATTTTTTTTTTTGCGAAATAAATAAATATGTTTTTGCCTCGTTCGTGTTTCCTCTATTTGGTATCATTTTGGTAGCAGTAGGGATAGTGCAAGTGGCGCGTCTGACCACTGGCGGATCCAGGTGGGGGGAGGCGGCAGCCCCCCCCCCATCCCACGCTTGACAGGGGCGGTAATATAATTTAGCCCCTTCAAAAGTCGCTGAAACTGGCGATGAAAAATGGGTACTGACTGCGAAAAATAACCTTTTGCGACAAAAAAAAGTTATTTTATTCCTCGTTCGTATTTCCTCTATTTTGAAGCATTTTGGTAGCAGGAGGGAAAGTGGCGCGTGAATATTAGGAAATGTCGAATACAAAATCCAGATCCATCATACTTAAGTAGCCATAAGTCAGCCAAAACTAAAGATATTGCTTTGAAAGTCGGTTTGGGTATTGTCCATACTTCGTTTTCCAATATGTATTCGGGTTTTTAACATGTTTGGAAATTTTGATTTGGTGGATTTTGTTCTCCAATTTGTTTTTCTTCATAAAATCATATACAAAATCAAATCATATGAAAAGGCCGGAATATATATTGGAGAACCAAGTATGGACGATGCCCAAACAAAATGTCAAAGTAATATATTGAGCGTTAACTGACTTATGACTCCCTAAGCAGTGGCGTACGCAGAAATTCGCAAAGGACCAGGTCATTGCCTTGAGGGGCGCCACCCGATCGACAGGGCCGCCACCAATACTGGCGAAATTTTGCAGGGGCGGGGGCGCCTAACTTTCCGCACTGTGCGGAAGGAGAGTCACTGGCCGGAGGGGCACCGTCACTCGCCAAAGAGGGGCAGTCACTAGTCGGAGGGGCGTCGTCACTAGCCGGAGAGGCGCCGTCACTCGCCGGAGGGGCGTGGTCACTGGCCGGAGGGGCGCTGTCACGGGCTGGAGAGGCGCCATCTATGGCAGGGGACGCCCTCACTGGCCGGGGGCGCCGTCACTGGCCACAAGAGTGCCGTCACTGGCCGGGGGAGCGTCCCCACTGACCGGAGTGGCGCCATCACTGGCCAGAGGGGCGTCGTGACTGATCGGAGGGGCGCCAGCTTTGCATGGGCGCCTCGGGTCCAAAGGACCAGGCCATGATCTGCATGACCTGATAGTTGATACTCGGTACGCCACTGTCCCTAAGTATGATGGGCCTTGACTTTATATTCGACATTTCCAAATATGCGTGGCGGGTCTGGTGGTATTTTCGATCTGGAGCGATTCCTGCAACCAATGTAAGTTAAAAAACGTCGCGTTTTGGCGCCAAAGTTTATAGCGCTGAATAGCGTGCGTGGAACGCACTTCGACAGTATTTGAGGAATTGTGACTGGGACTTGGGTATCGTTGTTTTCCTTTTCCCTGTAAACATGTAGCCAAATCAAATTCACACTGTGAGTTTGTAGGTAAAGTTAATATTTTTCATTGTCAAGGTTATTTTAAATTACTATTGCTTGGGATGGCTACTTTGGCCTCAGGTCATATCCAGACTCAAGTAATTTCAGGTACCAATTTTAAATCTGACACCCATTTTGCACCATGCTTAGGTACTTATCCCGGTGCATTTTATGGGTGCTATGAGTAGAGGTCTCACAATTTTTAGCATTTCCAACTAGTCAAGATCAGACTCAGCATGAACTCAGCTACAAAAAAATGTTTGAAAGCGACAGAAGAGGTAAAATTGGGTTTGTCTGGTATTTACCACTGGCGAATCCAGAGGAGTGGGGGAATTAGGGGCAAATCCCCCCCTCATAGGAGCATGGCGGGCATTCAATACAAGGATGTCCCCCGCCCCGCGTGTTCCTGCATTGGCTGTAAGAAGTGATAATTAGGAGAGAAAAAATCCCCCCGGTCAATGACTTTCTCTTTGGGAACCCGACACCACTGCCCCTCCCCCGCTCAACGATTTTTCGCGTTGACGACCCGACTCCACCCCCCGGTCAACAACTTTTCGCTGCTGAAGCGGAGCGAAATTTTAGCCCCCCTTCCCCCTCCCATTCTCGGACTCCTCCAGTGGGTGCTGGCGGCACAACCGGATATGCGCAGTCAGCTGCTGCCTTTCCTCACGCAGTTTGAAGACGGTGCGGCAAGTGAGTCGAGTGCTGTTCATAATTATGTGTTTTTGAGGGTGTCTTGTAACTTTTTAATTTTAGGATATGATTAGCTCATTGCTGTTGCTTAGTATGTACGGATTTAAGAGTTTGAATAGGCCGAGTGGGGCTAATTGGCCGGAAGTTGAGCGCCGTAGCTGCCGCCCAAGCCACCTCGTTTTGCGTCAGTTTCATTTCAAATATGGCTCGGCGTGACGGGTCAATTGTAACATTTTTTTCTGGGGTCAAATGTAACAGTGTTATAATTGACCCTCATGACCATACTACCAGTAAAACGCCCCTATTGGGCCGGGAACCGAGCGTGCCTACGCCTGCGTGAGCGTGCCCACTCCTGCGCGAGCGTGAAGCCTTCGCCTGAGTCACCGGTGTTACTGCTGCTCGACAACCACGCGTCTCACCTCAGTGTGGAGGTCCTCGACCTGGCGAAGGACAGCGGAGCAGTTATGCTCACTTTTCCTTCTCACTGTTCCCACCACCCACAGACTGCCTCTGGACAGAAGCGTGTTCGGGCCGTTTACAAGGAACCGTTCCACTCACATGGATGCGTGGATGAATAGCAACCAAGAAAAGACGACCAGCATCTACCCAGATCCCAATCCCAGATCGCTTCGGAGGCCTAGGTTTCGGCTTCGGCGTTCACCCCAAGGAAAATCCAGAGTGGCGTCCGGACAACAGGCATCAGTCCATGCAATCCGCATGTATTCACTGAAGAAACTTCGCACCGAGCGACGTTACAGACCGACCAAAAATGGAACAGACTGCACCCCCACTCTCCCAGCCAATCAGGCATCCGAGGGCGTGGCCGCAGAGGACATAGCACTTCCTGGCGTTCCTGCAAAGGCTGGTATATCAAGTATCGGATAGGTTGCTCCATCGGTGATCGAACAGCCTGTTCCCTCGGGGATCGAACAGCCTGGTCCACCGGAAATTGAACAGCCTAATCCATCAGGGATCGAACAGCCTAATCCATCAGGGATTGAACAGCCTGGTCCATCGGGGATCGAACAGCCTGTTCTATCGGGGATCGAACAGCCCGGTCCATCGGGGATCGCTTCGAAACCGCTCACCCCTGAAGTGATTCGGCTTCTGCCCAAGGTAGGTCCAAGGAAACACATCAGTGCGGGACGGAGGAAGCGAAAGGTCGAAATTCTAACCGATACACCAGAGAAGAGAGCGATAGAGCTAGAACAAAGTCGAAGGAAACGCAAACAAGCACCAAAATAGCTCAACTTCAGCAAGGAAAGGCACGAATAGAAGAAGACGAAGAAAGCCGGCGGCAAGGAAGGCACCCATCAGGGCAAGCATCAGTGACGAGGAAGAAGAGGACGTCTTCTGCCTTGTGCGCGTGGAAAGCTGAAAAAATAGTCGATCCAAAGAAAGGTGGATCCAGTGCGAGGCCGAGATGTGCCCGATGTGGGTCCAAGAGGCGTATACCGCAGTCGAAAACTATCAGGCATACATATGAGAAAACTGCCAATCGGACAGCCGAGTAGACTACAGACCGAGCGTCACAGATTTTAGAAGTGTTGCTGTGTTTTTTTTTATCCAGGAAGAGCTAAGGATGTGAGAGCTTCATCCATTGCGAAGTCGCATTGTTATGATGTGGCGTTTGGTTTTGCCCTGTGCAAGTTATTTTTTTCCACCTGTTATTTTTTTTTTGTATCCAGGTAAAGCTCAGGGATAGGGAGGGAGTAAGAAATCAGTTTTCATTTTCCATAAAAGCTGCTATCCATTAAAGTTTATATCACTACACCACTCGTTAACATGGTACAATTGCCCCTGGGTGCTGTTACAATCGTCCCCGTACCTAGGGTCGATTGTACAGCTGAAGTGACTTTTTTATACCGAAATTTCGACCCCTAAAAGTCGTTATTTCGGAATCATTTCACATCTGCTACAGAGGCAAAACAGCAACGTTTATGAAAATCCGAGAAAGAGTTCTCTAGTTGGCTCCAGAATCGAGAATGAAAAAATACGATTGACCCCGGTCTCCCTACAAATGCCTCAACATTTTACAAAACAATTATATCAAGTAGCAATCAGCACCGTTCGTCGTCGTCCCGCACTACATTGCTACGATATGATGTCGCTGTGTGACGTATTGGCATTGCATTTATCTCGGAGCTTCAACCGGAGAACAACTTTTGATATAATACTATTATATACCGGTGCCCTTAAACATAAATCATCGTATAATTAATAATCACCATTATCATCATCATTATCGTCATCAGCATCAGCATCAGCATCAGCATCAGCATCAGCATCACAATCGCTATCATCACCATCATCATAACGAAGACTCGAACTTCACTCATATGAATACATGAAGTGAATCAAATCATAATAGCTTCCAGTTTTGGGGGTAAGTTCGTCTACTTTGACATTATAATTGATAAACTGATACAGTAATATGCCTGTATTGTGAAGCTCCATCCATTATTATTTCGAAATACTCATATTGATGACAATTTATATGTAATTAGTGAAACTTACAAAAGGCGTTATTTTAAAAATACTGTGAAAGTGGAAATACTATTCCACTAAGCACATAACGTTACACCCCGCTAGCAAGCGGTGAAATACTGCCAAACACGGCTCAATGATGCACTTCTTTAGCATATGGATTAAGTATATTTACCTTTGTAAAATAGGCACGTTTAATCCCGCCCCTTCCCCCACTGATATTTCCATAAAATAGGACCTGTTTCACGTGGCATGCATGTACTGACTGTTCTGATGACACATGATGATGATAATGACCAACCTGCCATCAGGTAGGCACACACGATGATGACTATTGACTAACCTGCCATCAGGTACATGAAGCCGGTGATGAGGACCGCTGAGTTTTGCTTCTGCAGCACACCGAACAGACCCACTAGGGCCGAGGCCACCAGCAGGATCAGACTGACCAGCGCACACGAGATGCTGAGATTCTGCATCCCTGCCGACCAGACCAGACCAGAACAGATTAGTCAGGTTCTGAATACCCACCAGAGCCGAGGCCACCAGCAGGATCAGACTGATCAGCGCACACGAGATGCTGAGATTCTGCATCTCTGCCGACCAGATCAGACCAGAACAGATTAGCCAGGTCCTGCATACCTACTAAGGGAATACAATTTTAAGGTAATTATGGATTAACCACCTTTAACCCGCGAGTTACTGGGGTATATTTCATAACGCAACTTACTGGGGGGGGGGGGGCTATTTTTGCCCCCCCCCCTCGAATCTCCGGAACTACTGGACCGATTCGATTGTAAAAATTCAAACGGCATTCGATAGGCCTGGGAAATATATCGAGGAAATCATAATATTGTTGACCTCTGGGTGACCGATGACGTCACAGGTCAGGTCAAGTTCAAAATGTTTGACCGTGTCAGAAGGTCTGGATGGATGGAATTGTCGCGCAAAATTGCGATATTAAACGCATAAGCAGTCGATAAATCGGTATGATTCGTGTGTCTGACACTTCTAAGTACCATTCTAAGCTGTTTATGACCTTGGGTCAGGTCAAGGTCATCCGAGGTCACTAAGTCAAACTGCAGATTACGGTCATTAGGCGTTGTAACACATGTTTATGGGTTTGTTTTACGTCTAGAACGCGACAAATGACCTTAGAACATTGTTTGTGCGATATAAATAGAAGTAAAAAGCAAAAACTGAAATTCATTTTGTTATGTTTGTTTGTTTGTTTATTTATTTGTAATCAAGTAGATAAATGTATTGTAATGCTGTGAGGGTGGTCGATTTTTGTCATTTAACCCGCGAGTTACTGGGGTATATTTCATAACTCGACTGACTGGGGGCGGGGGCTATTTTTTGCCCCCCTCGGATCTCCGGAACTACTGGACCGAATGTAAAAATTAAAACGGAATTCGATAGCCCTAGTAAATTTATCGAGGGAAACATAATATTGTTTACCTCGGGGTCACCGATGACGTCACAGGTCAGGTCAAGTACAAAATGTTTGACCGTGTCCAAAGGTCTCGATGGATGGAATTGTCGCGCAAAATTGCGATATTAAAGGGATTATATGGGTTTTTCCCAGAATAATTGAGTTACATAGTAAAACGTACTTATAAAGGTGGTAGAAGTCCCGCGGTAGCCACATTTTTCTGGAAATGACCTCTTCTGCACGTAAGGACATTCCAAAGTGCGCGGTGATGCTACCGCGTATTTTCTGCAGGACCGGCTGAGGCAGAGACAGTCATCTCTTTTATGCTAATAAAAACACCTCACTTATGGCATATTTCCGGTAAAATAAGCAATATTTGAAAGAAAATAAACTTCTTTTGTTCCAACGACACCAGCAGTTACCTAGTTTTCCAATAAAATTATATATTTTTCATGAATTTTCATGCCAAAAAATTAATACGCCACCACCAAATTCTCAACGCTAAAGGCCGGAGATAAGAAAACCACAACAACACAAAACCTCAACGAACAGTGTGTAGTAATACAAAGTCCCGTAAGTTTTGAATTGCATAATAATTTTGTGATCCAGTGTAGGACTTGCAGATAATTCAAAACTCTAAAATTTATCTTAAGATAAAAGTGGTGGACAGTAGTGCCGATCAAGTACTCGTTATCTGATACTAGTCTCGAAAAACGCCCAAGTTTTAACGCTGATAATTGCTGAAATAATGGACTAAATGAGCATTGAGGTCCCTGTTTTATGTCTTACACGTGTTTAAAGCTCATACAACTGCAAAAGAGTGCATTTACTTTCAGGACGGAAACCCGTATAATCCCTTTAAACGCATAAGCTGTCGATAAATCGGTATGATTCGTGTGTCTGACACTTCTAAGTACCTTTCTAAGCTGTTTATGACCTTGGGTCAGGTCAAGGTCATCCGAGGTCACGAGGTCAAACTGCATATTACGGTCATTAGGCGTTGTAACACATGTTTATGGGTTTGTTTTCGTCTAGAACGCAACAAATGACCTTAGAACATTGTTTCTTCCATATAAATAGAAGTAAAAAGCAAAAATGGAAATGCGTTTTTTATGCATAGTAATGGTGTGAGAAGTGGTCGATTTTTGTCATTTAAAGGTCATAACTCAGTCATTCTTGAAGATATCGACTTTAAATTTGGTACACATATTAACCGCATACGTCTCGATCACATATATTCCGTTTTTTATAATTCTGATTTTGTCTTGAAAATTTTGTTTAAAAAAAAAAATTATTTGGATTTCTCAAAATTTTGAATTAAAAAAACCCTCACAAATCCGTGATAGCAGTTTAATATCCCGGTCTATTGTCAGTAATTTGATTTAAGACAATTGCGTTTATCTCAAACATCGTACCTTTGACAGCGTTTTCCGCAAACCATTATTTTGCAACAAAAACCGAAGAACATGACGTCATTTCCGGTTGACCTATCATAGCCTCATATTTTTACTTTTGCCAACATGTGTAGAATTGATGTGAGAGAAGGTACTGTAAGTTTAATGACGATAACGGTGTTCGTTTAGGAGTGATTGCAGAATAACGGGAGGGGGGAGGGGGCAAAAAATAGCCTCCCAGTAAGTCGCGGGTTAAAGGTCATAAGTCAGTCATTTTTAAAGATATCGACTTCAAATTTGGTACACATATTCATCAAACACGTCTCAATATCATATAATCCGGTTTTGGGATAATTCTGATTTTTTTTTGTGAAAATTTTGTAAAAACAAAAAATTATGTATTTGGATTTCTCAATATTTTGAATTAGAAACAACTCAAAAATCCGAGATAGCAGTGTGATAGTCCTTTCGATTGTCATTAATTTGATTTAAAACAATTGCATTTATCTCGAACATTGTATCTTTGACAGCATTTTCCGCAAACCATTATTTTGCAACACAAATCGAAGAACATGACGTCACTCTGACGTCATTTCCGGTTGACCTATCATAACCTCAACTTTTTCCTTTGGCCAACATGTGTAGAACTGATGTGAGAGAAGGTACTGCAAGATTTGTGACGATAATAGTGTTGGTTTTGGAGTTATTGAAAAATAACGGGGGGGGGGGGGATAGCCCCCCAGTAAGTCGCGGGTTAAAGGGTGGTGCACCTTGGGAAAAGTACGTGGAATGATGGAAAAGGGTGTCCTGATTACGGTTCTGGCATCCCTGCCGACCAGAGAGAGAATTTTTGCGATAAAAAAGTTCCAATTTGTCATAACGAGCGAGCGCTTCGCGCTACCGGTACGAGTCACCCATCAAAAGGTGTGCCTTTTCCAGACGACTATCGGTATTATTTTCAATTGGAAATCCAATACAAATTGATAAAGTTATAGCCAATAATATTTGGAGCTAAGCTAAGGTGATTTTCAATTATAAATTGGTTTCAAATTGACAAAGTTGACAAGTTTCCGTGGCGGTCGGTTCAAATGGCGAAAATGAAGTGTGGTAGAAATCACAGTGGAGTAGTGATGACGTGTGCGAAACGTCACGAGATTTGTCCCTTTAAAATAGCTCCCAATAGCTCCAACGGTTTTGCGTTGAAACTCAGAAACTAGGTGGTTTTGGAAGGAACAAAATCGATTTGGAGATTTCTCAGTACTCCCGACAATCTGGCTATCTCAGTTAAAAACTAATGTTAACACGCGCCATGGAGGGCCTCTGATAATTACACGCCCTGGAGGGGGGGGGCGGATTTTGCCCCCCCATATGATCTCGAAAACCACGCAACGTAACGACAAGCGGAAAACGACATTAGTTAGCTCGAGACAATCTCTTTTGAAAGTATGTCGCTCATTTTTTTATCAGGTCAATATTGAGGTCACCAGAGGTCATCATGTGTCAGATTTTCAAGTTTTCAAGACTTCGCTTCGAACACCCTCAAATATCTCGGGAACTATGATAGTTAGCAGCAAACGGACAAAGAAATAAAAAGCCCTTGAAAAAAAGAAATGAAAACAAAAACAAAAAAAACAAAAATTTCCTCAGATTTTAGCTCAGGTCAATAGTTTAGGCTCCAGAGGTCATCAAATGTCAAAAAGTTTTTTTTTTGCAAAACTGTTTTTCGCAAATAACTGTTTATCTCATAAAGATTAAGCAATAATGTTTACGCCATTGCGTTTCTCTCTTCAAGGCACTTTGAATGATATTAATGGTGACCGGGTTAGATCAACTGATAATTTTTACCTTAGGTCAAGGTCAAGTGGTGACCCAAGTTGGTCATGCTGCATATTAGAAGACGTGTCTCGACGAGACAAACACATTGCTACCATTTTCTCTTCTCTATCTTCATTTTGTCGATAGTTATTGACAACACAGTGTTGGCGGTCACGAAATTGACCTGCCCTTAAGTCACCGATATTAGAAATCCGAGATAAACACATTGTTGGTATCCATGACCTTATGAAGTCCTGCAAGATTGAAACTGATCGGCGTGAAACTGTGACTGTGGTTTTACTGTAAACGTTTTGGAGTTGAGGTCATCACGTGACCTGATTTGGTGACCTGACCTGAGATGACCCGGGGCCAAGAATTTTACATAATGTGGGAAGTTTATTTCTCAACAGATGTGCAAAAAACATCACCGCTGCGCGCCGCCGTTTTTGTGCTATTTTTGAAAAACCGGAGGGGTGGGCGGATTTCGCCCCCTCCAGGGCGCGTGTTAAAGGTGCACTTTCCCTTAACCCTATTCCCTGTGGGGGCAGATTCTGCCCCCGGTAGTTTTTAACTTGCCGCTTCTAAACCGTTAAGCCTGGCGTCCTGAAACTTTGTGACTTTTCCCAAAATTGAATGGCGCGTGTTGTGTCAAAATTTTGAAACAAAATCGGTCCAGCAGAGGCGGTTCAAGGCTCCTTTTTTGGGGAGGGTGTTACGAATGTGGTTTTGCGGCGCATACTTCCTTGGTGGTTTGCAGTGCAATAAATGCGTCAGAAACAATTCCAATGCAATATGCATCATAGATACTGGGATTGTACATATTTTTGGGGCAGAGGCGCACTCAGGATAACAAAATGGGAGGCTATACCCACCCTCAAATTAGGTCCAACTTCAAATTAGTAAGATGATAAAAGCGTTACGCGCATGGTGCCCCCATGTTTTTTTTCCTGGATCCGCCTATGCGCAATATATCAAATTTAACAAATTACAGCACATAATGCCCACATGTGACGTTCATGACGTCCCAAACAATCACGAACAGCACATATTTTTTTCAGAAAATCCCCCCATTTTACATTCCCTGAATACACCTATGATTTTTATTTTGTTTGTTGTCTTTTGATATATTACAGACCAGTACATTTGAAGCTCAAAAACGTTTAGGGCACGACAATCGGTCGGGCCACATGGCTGCAATGATTTTTCAAAAAACACCCAAAAGTTTCGGATTTTTTTGCCCCCTGGCCCCCCATTTTTGAACAAAACAAAAATGTCGGGGTTCAAAAAGAGATCTTGTCATGACGCATCGAATGGCGCTTTCCCCATCGAAATCGACCGAGCGGTTCTCGAGATCTCGGGGGGAGGGGGGCAGAATCTGCCCCCGCAGGTTAACGTAATTCTGGCCGCCCGCAGGGAATAGGGTTAAGTGATTCAGTTATTGATTGCATCAATCAGTTCTAAAAAAGTAGTGAAGTGACAATTTGGGTACATTCATATCTGGTAGCTGCCCAAATGACTAAGGTAAATGTATAAATATAAAGTGTTTCACTGAGACCCGCTCCTCTAATCTGAGAGAACTGAATCTAACTGAATAGGTCTCCCGGCTAATGCTAGTATAATGGCCGAACTTTACCCACAACACAAGCTAGTAGTAGACATAATTCGCTGCTATACTGGTAAAGTTCGCTGCTGTTAATCAAAACCTCCCCACCAAAACGGCATCCATTAAACAATGAGTGTGCTGAACAGCATGGTTCCAGCACTTTCAAATGACGCAACGAAAATAAATATACATTGAAAAATATCGAAAGCGTTTCTTCTTAATCCCTTTGTTGACCTTAAAGGGAATAGTGCACATTGGGAAAAGTACGTAGAATGTTGGAAAAGAGTGTCCTGATTACGGTTCTGGCATTCGTTTTTGCGAAAAAAAGTACAAATTTGTCATAATGGGAAAAAGATGGATATTTATACGTGTGACGTCACGAAAATCTTGCGTCACCAAAACGAGTTCTGATGTCATACCGGCAAAAGTATACCCTTGAATCAGAATATGAACAACACTAACAACCACGTTCGCTGGGTCACGACTCGCGAGTAATATTGGTCGCGATTGAAAATGTGTGAATGTTTGTCCTATGGCATGTATGAGTGGAGTTGGAGTGGCGTTGCGTAAACACCTACCCATAAATATGCATGTGCCTAAATAAATGTGATATACCTACCCATAAATGTGCTTGTGTGTCATCGGTGTGTGGTGGATGTGCAGTGAATGCAGTGAATATTGCAGCCACCGGTACGAGCTACCCATCAATAGGTGAGCCTTTTAAAGACGTGTGTTGGCATTATTTGCAATTGGAAATCCAATGAAAACTGACAAAGTTATGTCCAATAATATGTATAACTTGGTGTCGTGTGTCGACGCAAGTAAACATCACCTAAAAACAAACATTGTCAAAACTTAATCGATATCTTGCAGGTACCGCGAGGAGCTGTCAGGTACCCGTCAGCAAATGCGTCTTTTCACGACGCATCTTTTGATAATTTTCAATTGAAAATCTAATGAAAACTGACAAAGTTCTGGTCAATAATATTTTCTAACAAAGCGAGAAAGCAACGTCAACCAAAAACAAACATTGTCAACAATCAATCGGTAGCAGCAGGTACCGCGACCAGCCACCCGGCAAAAAAAAATGAGTCTTTTTCACGAAGCATCCTTTTGTAATTTTCAATTGGAAATCGGTTCAAAATTGACCAAATGATTTACTTAAAACCTAGTCACATGATGTTTCAGATTCGTCGTGTTTGCATTGCATAACAGAGGCGATAGCGCAATCTAGACCAATCTGCTTCGTGCAACGGATTTTGAACCAATGGCTACGACATACGAGGAACAAGGCTCCATTGCATTTATGTTGCCAGACACACACGCATACGTTTCGGTGGCGGTCGGTTCAAATAGCGAAAACTATGTGCGGTAGAAACCACACTAATGACGTATGCGAAACGTCACGAGATTTGTCCATTTAAAATAAAACCAAGTAAACCCAACGGTTTTTGCGTTGAAACTCATTAACTAGGTCGTTTTGGAGTGAGAAATTTCTGATTTGGAGATTTATCAGTACTCCCGACAATCTGGCTATCTCAGTTGAAAACTAATGTTAAAGGTGCACTATTCCCTTTAACACAGACGTGGCCCGTCAGCAAGTTTCCACTTCCATGAAGTGCACCTCTGCATATTTCATTAGAAAAAATCAAGTAGTCCTGGCTGAATCATTCAAACGAAACATAGCGACTCCTTCAAGTGATAGCGACATTTCCACGTGGGGCGCGTAGACGGTTCGACCGTCGAACCGGCTGCTTAGGAGCATCTGTATACGGTCTTTGTGTATCTCGGCTACTGCAGTCACCTGGACCGGCTGTAAAGGCGAGACGCTATTGGCCGCTAGCCCCAGTTGCCCTGCATTATTAAGGAGGACGGTGGACGGTGGACGGTGGACGGTGGACGGTGGACGGTGGACGGTGGACTGTGGACGGTGGACGGTGGACGGTGGACGGTGGACGGTGGGCGGTGGGCGGTGGGCGGTGGGCGGTGGGCGGTGGGCGGTGGGCGGTGGGCGGTGGGCGGTGGGCGGTGGGCGGTAAACTGTGGACGGTGGACGGTGGGCGGTGGGCGGTGGACGGTGGACGGTGGACGGTGGACGGTGGACGGTGGACGGTGGACGGTGGACGGTGGACGGCGGACGGCGGACGGCGGACGGCGGACGGCGGACGGCGGACGGCGGACGGCGGACGGCGGACGGCGGACGGCGGACGGCGGACGGCGGACGGCGGACGGCGGACGGCGGACGGCGGACGGCGGACGGCGGACGGCGGACGGCGGACGGCGGACGGCGGACGGCGGACGGCGGACGGCGGACGGCGGACGGCGGACGGCGGACGGCGGACGGCGGACGGCGGACGGCGGACGGCGGACGGCGGACGGCGGACGGCGGACGGCGGACGGCGGACGGCGGACGGCGGACGGCGGACGGCGGACGGCGGACGGCGGACGGCGGACGGCGGACGGCGGACGGCGGACGGCGGACGGCGGACGGCGGACGGCGGACGGCGGACGGCGGACGGCGGACGGCGGACGGCGGACGGCGGACGGCGGACGGCGGACGGCGGACGGCGGACGGCGGACGGCGGACGGCGGACGGCGGACGGCGGACGGCGGACGGCGGACGGCGGACGGCGGACGGCGGACGGCGGACGGCGGACGGCGGACGGCGGACGGCGGACGGCGGACGGCGGACGGCGGACGGCGGACGGCGGACGGCGGACGGCGGACGGCGGACGGCGGACGGCGGACGGCGGACGGCGGACGGCGGACGGCGGACGGCGGACGGCGGACGGCGGACGGCGGACGGCGGACGGCGGACGGCGGACGGCGGACGGCGGACGGCGGACGGCGGACGGCGGACGGCGGACGGCGGACGGCGGACGGCGGACGGCGGACGGCGGACGGCGGACGGCGGACGGCGGACGGCGGACGGCGGACGGCGGACGGCGGACGGCGGACGGCGGACGGCGGACGGCGGACGGCGGACGGCGGACGGCGGACGGCGGACGGCGGACGGCGGACGGCGGACGGCGGACGGCGGACGGCGGACGGCGGACGGCGGACGGCGGACGGCGGACGGCGGACGGCGGACGGCGGACGGCGGACGGCGGACGGCGGACGGCGGACTGTGAACGGTGGACGGTGGATGGTGGACGGTGGACGGTGGACGGTGGACGGTGGACGGTGGACGGTGGACGGTGGACGGTGAACTGTGGACGGTAGGCGGTGGACGGTGGACGGCGGACGGTCCATCAGTCAGTAGTGACTCCTGTGATTAACGTTCCCTCGTTTTCCACACAGGCATTGTCGACGGAGGGGGCGAGGAGTCACCACCTTCGCGTCTGTACAGAAACTTGCTTGCTGTGACTGTCGGTATCGGCGCGGCGCTGGCCTCACCGTGACCTATGACGCCAGCCAGCGGCACAAAAGACCGGCAATGTAGATGACGGGACCCGGACAGTCAGTTGTGTGAAAACATCGCTGCACTATTCATGCAGTGCCTTCGCCAGTGATTTATACCTCAGCAGTAGCCAGTATTACTTTTACTTTATAATATTACGCCTGGTCACACGGGAAGTTATTAAAGCAACGGCGCTGACTGTTTGACCACCTGCCTACTACCCGCCCAGCACCTACATCGCGTCTGCGTTACTGGAACGTCTGGCGCTGACTGTTTGACCACCTGCCTACTACCCGCCTAGCACCTACATCGCGTCTGCGTTACTGGAACGTCTGGCGCTGACTGTTTGACCACCTGCCTACTACCCGCCCAGCACCTACATCGCGTCTGCGTTACTGGAACGTCTGGCGCTGACTGTTTGACCACCTGCCTACTATCCGCCCAGCACCTACATCGCGTCTGCGTTACTGGAACGTCTGGCGCTGACTGTTTGACCACCTGCCTACTACCCGCCCAGCACCTACATCGCGTCTGCGTTACAGAGACTACTGGCATAGTATAGTCAGACACCTCGTCGATGGTAAATGTCAATCCCGACTGAAGCCATTGTGGGTCCGGTACAATCGTTGTTGGATCCACTGTCAATATCCTATTAAGCTAATGGGAGGTAATTAGCTATGTTCCATCGAAGCTGCTTATCTGATGTGGTGTTGCAAATGTATCGTTGGGTCCTTTCATCATTATATGCAATCAAGCTGTTAGTCGCACAATGCTGTGGTAAAAAAGTCGGCATCGTCGCTGCCAGCGGCCAGCTGGTTTCCTCGCTATTAAGTGAAGGCTCATTTTTGGAAGAAGTAACTTGATAGCGTTCTCGGTCGTATATTCACATTTATGGCCTTGATATTTCCATATGTTCTTTAAATCCTCCTGGAAGTGCAGACATTCAGCTGCAGACCTGGAAGTTAATCTTTTGTTTGGGGATTCAGTAAATCAATTCCCGGAACCAAATAACCAAATAATAAGGAATGTTATAGGTGCATGTGCATTAAATGGACTAGACTACAATTGCTACACCTGGAAGCAGATTTATAGCATCAGATCACACTACCTTTGGAATAGTCAGTGAAATACAGTCTTAAGTAGGTGGAGTCCAACAAGAGTCTACAAGGTTTTTTTAACACAGGGTAAACGTCCCCAATTATGCACGAGAAAACCGCTGTGGTGCAAATTATGTGCAATTCACCTTAATCGTTTATATGGTAAATGATAATTCGGTCACCTGTCTACAATACCTTGCATTTGTATTTTCCAAATATCGAACCATTTAGATGTGAGAGGTGCCAGTAGCGGATCCAGGATTTACTTAGGCTAGGGGCTTCAGGCCCGAGGGCGGCATATTTCCTCGGTGACAGGGGTGGCATGGTCCAGAGGGGCGCCAATATGTAAATTAAATGGGTCAAATATGCCTCTTCCTTAACCCTCGCCCTACGGGGGGAGGGGGTCCTAAAACGACCCCCCTGAGGTTTTTCTTGCATAACTTTTTAGACATGCGGCGCATTTTGCTGAAATTTTCAGTAGCGAAGTATACAACAATTACACGTATGATGTAATTTTTTATTGAAATTAGTTTATTATTTAGTATAATTTGAGTATTATTATTTTAGTATAATTTGATTATTAGTAGAATTTGAGAAATTTGGGAAATAATGATGTTTTGATGATGTCATGTTGGTGAAAAAACGATAAATGTTTGAAAAATCGTAGAAAACCGAGTTTTAAAGCAAATTGCAAACACAATTAAGCAAATATATCAAATGTAATTTTCTTTAAAATGTCAATCTCGGATTTCCAAAATTTTGGGTTTTTAACTCCAAAATGAACAAAAACTGATCTGTTTTGGAAAAATCACCACAAAATCAAAGTTTTCAAAGATGTTAAAAAACTGGAATGTATGTGAGAGAACTTAGTATGGATAATGCTCAAACCAAATTTCAAAGAAATATCTCTATTTTTGACTGAGTGATGGCTCCCTAAGTGTAAGCAATTCATGACGTCATTTTTTTTAATAACTTTTTTGGACTTTTTTGACCAGATACGAATAAATAACTACCTTTTCTGTGTTTCTGAGACAAAACTGATCTAGGAACATGCCTTTTTATTTACATTTATCTATTTCTCATTTTTAGGTTTTCTGACATGGCAAAATCGCTGTTCTGGACGTGGTCGATTGAGGTAATTCACTTGACCTGGAAGGCCACTAGTTGACCCGAAACCTCAAAATTGCATACCGTTAAATTCCAAACATGACAGGAAACATGTTGGTTCTTACCGCGTTGCTCTATGTTGCTTGGGTTGGAAGTTAACAGGGGGTCTTTTTAGGACCCCCCTTAGGGCAAAGGTGAAAAAAGCTCCCGTAGGGCGAGGGTTAATCCACCCCACGGGGGAGAGGGGGGGGGGGGGCAGAATCTGCCCCTCCCGGATTTTCTCAATAACTTGAAAACTATGATGGATATCGGCGTGAAACGTTCCGTACCTTTATATTGCATCCATTCTACGTCTTCACTCAACATGTTGATGTCATTAAAATTGGTGAAGTAGTTTAGGAGATAATGACGTCTTGGTGATGTCAGGTCATGCCATTTTTGGTGGAAAAACGATAAATGTTTGAAAACCGTAGACAATCGAGTTGTAAAGCAAATTGCAAATACAAAACGTCGAATGAAAGCAAATGTCATTCTCTTCAAAATGGCTATCTCAGATTTGCATTAAAAAAATTGACCTATACAAAACTATAAAAAAACTGATTTGTGTAGGAAAAAATCCACAAATCTAAATTTGTGAAAATATGATAAAAAACGGAATATATATTGGATAACCAAGTATGAACGATACCCACACCACATTTCTAAGTAAAATCTTTATTTTTGACTAACTTATGGCTCTCAAGTATGATTAACTCATGACGTATTTTTTGATTGCATTTTATGGCTTTTCATCACCCGATACAGGCAAATAAATGCCACCACTGTATTTATTAGACAAAACTGGTCTAGAAACATTACTTTTTTATTTGCATTGATCAGTTTCAAACTTTGACCTTATGGAACCTGACCTTGACCTGAACTTCACCTAAGGGCCATTATATGGGGTCAGCGTATGACAATGGCTACTGTAATCAAATTCTACGTGTAAAATCTACTATATAAAGGGCAAATTCAAACCGTTCCAACGCTAGAAACTCGAAAACCCTTGGTGATGGGCCCAAAACCTTTACATTCTCTGAATCAGCATGATGGCAGGCATGTCAGTGTACCACTACCATTCAGATCGGACCTCTATGTTTTTCAAGTAAATTGTGAAAGCGTGGAATTTATTTTGATTGCAATGATATTTGTATTTAGTGGGCCAGAATTTCTTCATATGTTGCGCTTTTGTGACATTCATTCTGCAGCCATACGAAAACAACACGCTAGCGGCCTAGGGTTGTGTGTTCAGTGTTGAATCGTAGGTACCTACCTTGGTTGAATATTATCAATCCTGTCGATCCTACCCCAAATTTATATTAGTGTGACTGACGTGGAATTTGTTTTCAAGTGAATTGTGAAAGCGTGGAATTTGTTAAGAACAAGGATTGTGTTCTATGGTGTTCAGTGTTCGTTTTCAAGGTTCTATGTTCAGTGTTGAATCAAGGTGTCCGGGGTAGTCCGGGGTCTAGGGTTGTGTGCCAGTATTATTTGGTTGTGTGTTATTCTGACAGCATGAAAAGTCCAATCTTTCAGTTTACCCTACCTCACAGCTACACGCCCTAAGCCAGCAACAACAACAACAGTTAACCCTACCAAAGTCTTCAGTGGTATAGAATTTGTTAAGAACAACACAGCAAGTGTTAGTTTTCAAGTAAATTGTGAAAGTCTACAGTGGTGTCCAGTGTTAGTTTTAAGAACAGTGCTCAGTATTGAATCAGTTTTAAGAACAGTGTTCAGTGTTGAATCAAGGTGCCCGGGGTAATGTCAGTTTACCCTACCAGACATAATTTGTTTAGCACGCGCAGTGGAGAGAGGGGGGGGGGGGGGCACTTTTGTGCCCCCCACATGTTTTTCGTGAATAGCTCGCAAACGAAGCTGCGCAGGGCGGTGTTTTTTACGCGACATTTACGCCAACTCAATAGCAGATCGTTTGACATAAAAAATCAAAATCGGTCGATCATTTTTTTAGTTATACGGATTTTCATTCCAAGATGGCGGCCAGAGTCCAGGTCGGCAAAGCGATATCTCTGGAACCAACAGTCGGATAGGGATGATTAAAACGCTATTCGGTAGACAATTCCAATGTTCATCCCCAAAAACAACTTTGGACACATTGCTGGTGACCTGTGACGTCACAGAGGTCAAATTCCCAAAATTGTGACATTTGGCTAGATTTGACCTTCGTGACCTCGTTTGACCGAAGGTCACGAACAATTTGGAAATGTAGATCATCATAGCACCCAGTGGCGTCGCTACCTTCTAAAAAGTGTGTGTGTGTGTGTGTGTGGGGGGGGGGGGGGGGGAGGGGGTCCACTGCAAGGAGGAGGGGGGCGCCATACCTGTATTGTATATATGTAAGTTAACACCGATCATTTTGTGGCGTGTCGAGAACGATTCGTTGCTGATTGTGTCTTGTTTGTAATTGTGTCTTTTATTTCGTTGGTGATTGTGCCTTGTTCATCTGTGTATCTGTGTCTGTTTCTGTGTTCAACAATCTGTGTATCTGTGTCTGTTTCTGTGTTCAACAATCTGTGTATCTGTGTCTGTTTCTGTGTTCAACAATCTGTGTATCTGTGTCTGTTATCTGTGTCTGTTTCTGTGTTCAACAATCTGTGTATCTGTGTCTGTTATCTGTGTCTGTTTCTGTGTTCAACAATCTGTGTATCTGTGTCTGTTATCTGTGTCTGTTTCTGTGTTCAACAATCTGTGTATCTGTGTCTGTTATCTGTGTCTGTTTCTGTGTTCAACAATCTGTGTATCTGTGTCTGTTATCTGTGTCTGTTTCTGTGTTCAACAATCTGTGTATCTGTGTCTGTTATCTGGGTCTGTTTCTGTGTTCAACAATCTGTGTATCTGTGTCTGTTATCTGTGTCTGTTATCTGTGTCTGTTATCTGTGTCTGTTATCTGTGTCTGTTATCTGTGTCTGTGTATCTGTGTCTGTTATCTGTGTCTGTTATCTGTGTCTGTTATCTGTGTCTGTTATCTGTGTCTGTTTCTGTGTATCTGTGTCTGTTATCTGTGTCTGTTATCTGTGTCTGTTATCTGTGTCTGTTATCTGTGTCTGTTATCTGTGTCTGTTATCTGTGTCTGTTATCTGTGTCTGTTATCTGTGTCTGTTATCTGTGTCTGTTATCTGTGTCTGTTATCTGTGTCTGTTATCTGTGTCTGTTATCTGTGTCTGTTATCTGTGTCTGTTATCTGTGTCTGTTATCTGTGTCTGTTATCTGTGTCTGTTATCTGTGTCTGTTATCTGTGTCTGTTATCTGTGTCTGTTATCTGTGTCTGTTATCTGTGTCTGTTATCTGTGTCTGTTATCTGTGTCTGTTATCTGTGTCTGTTATCTGTGTCTGTTATCTGTGTCTGTTATCTGTGTCTGTTATCTGTGTCTGTTATCTGTGTCTGTTATCTGTGTCTGTTATCTGTGTCTGTTATATGTGTCTGTTATCTGTGTCTGTTATCTGTGTCTGTTATCTGTGTCTGTTATCTGTGTCTGTTATCTGTGTCTGTTATCTGTGTCTGTTATCTGTGTCTGTGTCTGTGTCTGTTATCTGTGTCTGTTATCTGTGTCTGTTATCTGTGTCTGTTATCTGTGTCTGTGTCTGTGTCTGTTATCTGTGTCTGTTATCTGTGTCTGTTATCTGTGTCTGTTATCTGTGTCTGTTATCTGTGTCTGTTATCTGTGTCTGTTATCTGTGTCTGTGTCTGTGTCTGTTATCTGTGTCTGTGTCTGTGTCTGTTATCTGTGTCTGTTATCTGTGTCTGTTATCTGTGTCTGTTATCTGTGTCTGTTATCTGTGTCTGTTATCTGTGTCTGTTATCTGTGTCTGTTATCTGTGTCTGTTTCTGTGTATATGTGTCTGTTATCTGTGTCTGTTATCTGTGTCTGTGTATCTGTGTGTCTGTTATCTGTGTCTGTTATCTGTGTCTGTGTATCTGTGTCTGTGTATCTGTGTCTGTGTATCTGTGTCTGTTATCTGTGTCTGTGTCTGTGTCTGTTATCTGTGTCTGTTATCTGTGTCTGTTATCTGTGTCTGTTATCTGTGTCTGTGTATCTGTGTCTGTTATCTGTGTCTGTTATCTGTGTCTGTTATCTGTGTCTGTTATCTGTGTCTGTGTATCTGTGTCTGTTATCTGTGTCTGTTATCTGTGTCTGTTATCTGTGTCTGTTATCTGTGTCTGTGTATCTGTGTCTGTGTATCTGTGTCTGTTATCTGTGTCTGTGTCTGTGTCTGTTATCTGTGTCTGTTATCTGTGTCTGTTATCTGTGTCTGTTATCTGTGTCTGTTATCTGTGTCGGTTATCTGTGTCTGTTATCTGTGTCTGTTATCTGTGTCTGTGTATCTGTGTCTGTGTATCTGTGTCTGTTATCTGTGTCTGTGTCTGTGTCTGTTATCTGTGTCTGTTATCTGTGTCTGTTATCTGTGTCTGTTATCTGTGTCTGTTATCTGTGTCTGTTATCTGTGTCTGTTATCTGTGTCTGTTATCTGTGTCTGTTATCTGTGTCTGTGTATCTGTGTCTGTTATCTGTGTCTGTGTCTGTGTCTGTTATCTGTGTCTGTTATCTGTGTCTGTTATCTGTGTCTGTTATCTGTGTCTGTTATCTGTGTCTGTTATCTGTGTCTGTTTCTGTGTCTGTTATCTGTGTCTGTTATCTGTGTCTGTTATCTGTGTCTGTTATCTGTGTCTGTTATCTGTGTCTGTTATCTGTGTCTGTTATCTGTGTCTGTTATCTGTGTCTGTTATCTGTGTCTGTTATCTGTGTCTGTTATCTGTGTCTGTTATCTGTGTCTGTTATCTGTGTCTGTTATCTGTGTCTGTTATCTGTGTCTGTTATCTGTGTCTGTTATCTGTGTCTGTTATCTGTGTCTGTTATCTGTGTCTGTGTCTGTTATCTGTGTCTGTTATCTGTGTCTGTTATCTGTGTCTGTTATCTGTGTCTGTTATCTGTGTCTGTTATCTGTGTCTGTTATCTGTGTCTGTTATCTGTGTCTGTTATCTGTGTCTGTTATCTGTGTCTGTTATCTGTGTCTGTGTCTGTTATCTGTGTCTGTTATCTGTGTCTGTTATCTGTGTCTGTTATCTGTGTCTGTGTCTGTTATCTGTGTCTGTTATCTGTGTCTGTTATCTGTGTCTGTTATCTGTGTCTGTTATCTGTGTATGTTATCTGTGTCTGTTATCTGTGTCTGTTATCTGTTTCTGTTATCTGTGTCTGTTATCTGTGTCTGTGTCTGTTATCTGTGTCTGTTTCTGTGTCTGTTATCTGTGTCTGTTATCTGTGTCTGTTATCTGTGTCGGTTATCTGTGTCTGTTATCTGTGTCTGTTATCTGTGTCTGTTATCTGTGTCTGTTATCTGTGTCTGTTATCTGTGTCTGTTATCTGTGTCTGTTATCTGTGTCTGTTATCTGTGTCTGTTATCTGTGTCTGTGTCTGTTATCTGTGTCTGTTATCTGTGTCTGTTATCTGTGTCTGTTATCTGTGTCTGTTATCTGTGTCTGTTATCTGTGTCTGTTATCTGTGTCTGTTATCTGTGTCTGTTATCTGTGTCTGTTATCTGTGTCTGTTATCTGTGTCTGTGTCTGTTATCTGTGTCTGTGTATCTGTGTCTGTTATCTGTGTCTGTTATCTGTGTCTGTTATCTGTTTGTGTATCTGTGTCTGTTATCTGTGTCTGTTATCTGTGTCTGTTATCTGTGTCTGTGTATCTGTGTCTGTTATCTGTGTCTGTTATCTGTGTCTGTTATCTGTGTCTGTTATCTGTGTCTGTGTATCTGTGTCTGTTTCTAACGTGTTATGCCGCGAAGCGGAGCGAAATTTTCAAGTTTTTCATTGTGGATAGCTGGATTCGGACTGCTCCCAAGGCAATTTTTGCAACTGTACGTCCGACCGTTTTTTTTTTGGGGGGGGGGGGGGGCGGGGCAAATCATAGTTTCAGGACCTTTGGGGGAGGCATGGCCCTTTTGCCCCCCCCCCCTAGATCCGCCCCTGTTGCACATTAACATTGGACATACCTATTCATGACTGCCTGTGAGGTCTGAACTCAAAATCACGCGACGTAAAACAAAACATCGCGGTTTATGTCGGTCTTCTGCTATAGCAACTGCGCTGCCGTAAACAGATTTCACAATGAAGAAAAAAGTTAAGGGAAAGTTTATCAAGGAAGGAAAGGAAATATCAGCCAACAACTTGCAAACGGTAAATCGCACAGACATTCAAATGGTACCCATCGCTTCGGTGCATCATGACGGGACAGTGGTGAATTGTAATCAAAGGGATCGGCCCAGGCGCACAACCAGAAAACACATTTCGGGAGGGGGAGGATACGGCTGTTGGGGTCGTCATCTCCAGTCCAAAAGGGGCCTCATTTCCGATCCAAAGGGTTGCCGCCGGCACTCACGACTCGAGAGGCGACACCTGTACTCGCAGCCCCCCCCCCCCCCCTGCGAGGCATGCAGGGGCGCCGACTGCACAGTCACGACTCACAACACATTATGCCGCCCTCGGAAGGTATCTCGTCGCCCTCGGAAGTATGGGTGGATCTTTTCAGATTAAAGTTAGTGGGGCAAACTATCACATTGCCTGGTTGTTTTGCATGTTTGAAGTGAAAAATAGTCATTTTAACGCCAAGGACCGTTTAAATCTGACAAAAGTTGGTGGGGCAAAGCGGGAAGTTGCTGGGACCCCACCATTTGAAAAGGAAACTCCACCCGCCCTCTCAAGACATCTTGCCGCCCTCGAAAGGCATCATACCGTCCTTGGAAGGCATCATGCCGTCCTCGTTCTACTGAAACGGCCCTTCACGTCATAACAGACCAGGCTCTTCAAGCCATGGATAGTGGTAACATCTGCATTTTGGTATTATTGGATCTCTCAAAATGTTTTGATGTTGTTCCTCATTACACACTTTTGGAAAAACTTTCTTTGTACGGCGTAGATGCTTCTTGGTTCCGCGACTATCTGACACACCACTCACAGCAGGTCCAGGTGAGGTGCGCGGACGGAACGGCTCTTCTTTCAGACTCCAAGGAAAATGTGATCGGTGTGTACCAGGGCGGAGCGTTGAGCTGTGTGTTGTACATGCTGTTCGCGAATGACCTTAGTCTGTGTGTGCCAGACGGTGTCAGTGTAGTCCAGTTCGCTGACGACACGCAACTAATGGTTACAGGTAGGAAGGGTGACGTGCAACAGCTGATCATTCGCATGGAGGACGTGCTTGACCGAGTGTACCATTGGTTTTGTCATAACGGCATGAAACTAAACGCCACAAAAACTCAGATGGTTGTATTGGGAACGCCAGCGATGCTTCGCGACTTAGCGCCAGTTACGCTTAGTTTCTGTGCGGCCACCATTGCTGAGTCAAAGGAGGTGAAGAATCTCGGCGTGTCAATGGACCGACATCTGAACTTCGCATCACACGTAGACAGCGTGTCTCGCAAGTGCACAGGTATACTTATAGCGTTGGTGCACGCACGCCATGTTATACCGAGATCGGCGCTGAAGTGTATCGTTGAAGCGCTTGTCGTGTCTATGATGCGATACTGCCTGTCGGTATTCGGTTCATGCGGTGAGACGCAGCTACACCGTGTTCAAAAAGTGATCAACTTTTGTGCACGAGTCGTGACTGGCAAGAGACGTAGCGATAGCGTGTCTGAGACCATCAAACAGCTTAAGTGGTTGACTGCAAGACAGCTGGTGACATACCACACGGTATGTGCTGTAGAGCGCACCATCGTGACAGGTCAGCCTGAGTACCTCAGAAGCACGATAGGATACCGGGCTTGCCAACGTCACCACCACGACACAAGACGAGCTGGCCTCCTTACGCTCCCCTCTATTCGCACGGAGGCAGGTAGAAGGAGATTATGCTACCGCGGCGTGACTAGTCTAAACGAGCTAAATGTAGAGCCAGGAACGCTATCCTACCGGGCGAAAGTTAGACAAATACTGTTGTCAAGCTAGGGGAGGTGAATGGGCAGGTGTGTATCAACAGTCATCTTTTGCATGTATGTACGTGTATCTTTGTTCGTGAAGTATTTTTCTGTGTAGGTATGCAAGTTCACCATGGCTGCGTTTTATATGTGTCAATGTTCTGTCGTGAACTTGTGAAAAGCCACTCCAAAGAGTGGATCTTGTTCAAATACATCTACATCTCGGAAGGCATCTTTCCGCCCTCACAGCGCATTATGCCACCCTCGGAAAGCATCACGATTCATGGCACCTCCGAAGACATCGTGCCGCCTTCGGTAGGCATTTTGCCAACCTCAGAGCGCATTATACCGCCCTCGGAAGGCCTCGGAAGACATCTTGCCACCCTCGGAAGGCATCATGCCGCCTTTGGAAGACATCTTGCAGCCCTGGGAAGGCATTTTCACGCCTTCTGAGCGCATTATGCCGCCCATGTAAGGCATCATGCCGCCCTCGGAATACATCTTGCCGTCCTTGGAAAGCATCTTGCCGCCCTCAGAGTGCATTATGCCGCCCACAGAAGACGTCTTGTCGCCCTCGGAAGGCCTCGGAAGACGTCTTGCCGCATTCGGCAGGCATCAAGCCGCCCTCGGAAGACATCTTGCCGCTCTCGGAAAGCATTTTGCCGTCCTCAGAGCGCATTATGCCGCCCTCAGAAGACGTCTTGCCGACCTCAAAACTCGAAAGGTATTCTGCCGCCCTCAGAGTGCATTATGCCGCCCTTTGAAGGTGCCATGCCGCCCTCGGAAGACATCTTACCGCCCTCAGAATGAATTTTGCCGCACTCAGAGCGCATTATACCGCCCTAGGAAGGCATCATGCCGCCCTCCTGAGAAGACATATTGCCGCCCTTGGAAAGCATTTTGCCGCCCTCATAACGCATTATACCGCCCTTGGAAGGCATGATGCCGCTCTCGGAAGGCATTTTGCCGCCATCAGACGACGTCTTGCAGCCCTCGGAAGGCATTCTGTCGCCCTTAGAGCGTATTATGCCGCCCTTAGAAGGCACCATGTCGCCCTCAGAAGACACCTTGCCGCCCTCGGAAGCATCTTGTCGCCATCGCAACTGTAATAAAGGGGCGCCACATTTTGGAAGAGGGCGCCCATGAGCTTGGGCCAGTGGCGGGCGCATAAATTCACAAAGGACCAGGTCATTGCCTTGAGGGGCACCACCCAATCGACAAGGGCACCACCAATATAATATTGGCGAACATTTTGCAGGGGGGGGGGGGTGCCTCTCCTTCCTCACGTGCTCGTCGTACCTTTAACATTGTGTGGGGCGCCATCACTAGCCGGAGGGGCGCCGTCACTAGCCGGAGGGGCGCTGTCACTGGCCGGAGGGCCGCCGTCACTTGCCGGAGGGGCGCCGTCACTAGCCGGAGGGGCGCCGTCACTGGCCGTCACTGCCCTGTATCCGCCGGTGAGTGTGATCAGCCCCGCCAAATGTTTGACATTCCTAAGTGATGACGTCACTAAGTTCATGGTCCATGGCCTTCAACACATGAGTCAACGGGGAAATTGGTGTTTTGTGGATGGCCCCATGAAGATCCTACTGGGAAAATGTTGGCTTGGCGCTCGCTCGTTTTTCCGTCGTGTATGGGAAAAATCTGACTATGAGCGGCCCGGCCCGACCAGACCCGACCCGTGGCGACGCTTTTAAGAAGCTCATATCTCTGCAACCGCACGTCCGATTGACAAGCGGACTTCTTTCCTGAGCAGCCCCATCTAACCTACCCTGTTTGGGACCAGTGCCGACTCATGTGGGTGACTACCACTGCGCGTGTTGCGTGCCGCGTGAGGGGTGTTGAAAAGTATTTTCTCGCAATAACTCCACAACGGCTGGGCAGATTACGTGACAATTTCGTGTGTGGTTAGGAACCCCTCCGCCGCTACTTTCACACAACTCAGGGGTGGGTGACTCTGCACGTGCGCACGTGCACACCCCTATTCTATATCTCAGGAACGGCTGAGCCGATTGTGTTCAAATTTGGTGTGTAGTTAGGGACCTCTCATCCGCCAGTTTCCCACAAGTCAGGGGTGGGTGCCTCTGCTCGTGCGCACGTGCACACCCCTATTTTGTATCTCAGGAACGACGGAGCCGATTGTGTTCGAATTTGGTGCGTGGTTAGGGACCTCTCAGCCGCCGACTTTCCACAAGTCAGGGGGGTGTGGCTTTGCACGTGCGCACGTGCACACCCCTATTCTATATCTCTGGAACGGCTGAGCCGATTATGTTCAAATTTGGTGTGTGGTTAGGGACCTCACAGCCCCCACTTTCCCACATGTCAAAGGTGGGTGCCTCTGCACGTGCGCACGTGCGCACCCTTTTTGTATCTCAGAAACTACTCGCCCGATCGAGTTGACATTCCCTATACATTTCCTTCGCGCTCGCTCGTTCATCGCCGACTACGGCGCCTTACAGGCAGTAACCTTGAGTGTGATTACCGAGCGGGCGCGAAGCGCCCGTGAGGTTTCTCGTCAACTTACTAGACAAATTTACATTTGACCCGACCCGGTCCGACCCGGCCATACAGACGTTTTTCGGAAGCTAATAACTTTGCAACCACTGCTCCGATTGAGATCGGGTTTTAACCATTGGATAGGACCATCAAATCAATTTTGATTTTGTTATGGTGCGCTCTGATAGGGGTGGTACCACAGCGCGTGGTACCCGCAGACGTCGAAATTAACAAAAATAATTTTTGATCAAAAATGGCTTGATTTATCTAAGCCTTCGTTTTTTATACGCTGAAGCATGCAGCTTCTCAGGACGTACTTACTTTTGACAGATTCTAGAAAGGAGATCAGGTACAATTTAATAAAACTTAATTTTTATGTTGGCGTGCATTGAGGCCTGGCAATTTTTATGAAGGACTAAAAGGACTAAAAGGACTATGTGTTACTACCACACGTGCTCTCGTACCGTTTCATATTTCAAGCCTGTTTTAGCTTTACCAGTGCGCGCCTGCTCGGTCATCGCCCAAAAAAGGCATTTTACTGGTTAATATTTATATATGAAAAAAACTTGAATATTCATCGTAGTTGGTCATCCTCTCTCTAAAACTCTAAGACCATGTCCCGCAGACTTGAGCTAACTCTCTTGTATAAAACATTATGTGGCGGTTGCATGATGACTAAAAGGTCCTAGCGTGTTCGAGTCGCTGCCACCCCCCCCCCCCCCCTTAGACCGCAACTCATGTATGACTTTACTGTCTTCGTATGCTAAATAAAATACAGAGTTTAGGCGTTAAGCCCAAGTCATTATTGTTGACCAAACTTCTATCTATCATCTTGAAAACATGAAGCTCGGTTAAGATAGAGCGCATACTTGCCGATATATGGGAGCCCTGCAATCCTGACCCTCTCCCCTGACCATCTGTAATACGAAAATCCCCACCCCAATGGCACAAATTTGTGTTGTATTTCCTTTTTTTCACATGACAAGATGAAGGAAGCACAAGTTTGCCTTTTTTGGTGTCATATGCCAAGAAGAAGCACCATAGGAACAGTTTGGGTCATGTCAGCATCATGAAGCATATTTTCATTAACGTTGATTTTGCTATCTGTAGCTTCTGATTTTTGGCTGTAGTGACACAAACATTCAACTGTTCTCTGGAAAAGCCGAAAACTGCCTCACTTTACCGACCAATCATAATTAAATGCTCAAAGCATGCCAACCAACACTTTAAATTAAATATAGTGTCTCACTTATTAAACATAGTGTCTCACTTCACTCCACCCGGGTGGGTGAAGTGAGACAGGAACAAATACAAATTAAAGATATGCAGCATATGGAATGAATCAAAGCCCACTCCAGACTATTTTTTTTCTTCCTCATTTGGTGCAAAAATCAGACCAACTGAGGCGATTGGTGAAAAGTTACAACGGTTTAAAGCAAAAAAGTGTCTGCCTTTATTCGATTTTACGGTGGTTAAAGAAAGGTGCGTGATTACCGTAACTGTGCGTAATTAGAGCCTTGTGTCCCGAATTGCGCACATGTGATGTACATTTTCACGCACTAATCTGATAATTGTCGAAATGAACAACAGACGTATATTTTCCCACATTTGTTTTTCGCACGACAAGACAAGTGAACAAAAGTAAGAACGTGTTTCCGATAGACAGTAACAAGCAAAACCGACATATAAAAAAAGATCACATGCACCTCCCATTAGCTCACGTCAGGAGCTAATGGGCACAATACCGCCCGGAGGCAAGGCAAGGGTTCAACGGCAAGAGTCGCAGTTCTGTATGCCTCGTCTTCTCGATCAGTATCCATAAATGACATGCAGGCCCATTCGCGACATTGGTCGCACTGGATTCACTGTTCGCAGCTCCGGCACGCAGGGCCATTCGGGACATCCTCCACACTCAGGATTCACTGTTCGCAGCTCCGGCTTTACCTCATGCTACTCACCAAGTAGCTCACATCAGGGTTCGCTACCTTTTTGTGGCTTGATTCCTGAGTTGACTTGGTTGTCTTACCAGCATTTTCCTTGGAGACTGTCTTTCCTTGCCAGCTTTTATCATACACTTTTTCGCCGCAAGTTACTTACGTTGCACAAACATCAAATAGGTTCAAGTCATAGAAAAGGTAAAATTTGTTATGTTAATCTCACTATCCCCACCTCCACAGTTCTCCCCACGGCCCACACATACCTACCTAAACACCAGTAAAATGCCCTTATTGGGTCGGGAACCTAGCGGACTGTTCTTTAGTCCACCATTGACTGTGGGGGGGGGGGGGGTTGAGGGGCCCTTAACGCCCTCCTGATGAAGTTTCGTAATAGCTCAAAAACCGGTGGCGCAATCAACGTGAAACTTCGGGTACCTTCTTCTATATCAAGTTTACGTCTTCTGTGAAAAAAGTAAAGCAATTTCGTCGAAAAACATTGGAGTTACAGCAATTTAGTGACGTCACTACACACGAGTTTTACACCAAAATCAGCTAAAGTGTACACTCAGATTAGACCGTACAAATGCCATATTTGGATACAAATGCAATCCAAAAACGTCAAAAGATAGCAAATGGCAAGCGCTACAACATGGCTATCTCGGAGTTCAGAAAGTTTTGTTTTTTACCCCTAAAAAAAATAAAAAATAAAATTGTTTGGGAAAATGCACACAAAATCAAATTTGTCAAAGATATTTAAAACGTCGGAAGATATGTCAGAGGACCACATAAGCGAAACTACTTACCAAATTTCAGAATGATATCACCATTTTTGACTGACGGCATCTAAAGTATGGGTAACTCATGACGTCATATTATATAACAAAATTGGTAAGATTGGGTAAGATATGATATATGATATAAATGATGGAAAGGGTACGGACTGATATCGCAAATACCTATAGCCGTTTTGTCAATAAAAAAAATGCTGAAATAGGCGCACTCTCAAAATATAGTGGCCCAAATCCGTTGAATTTTCAGATTTGGGTATAGGTAGGGGCACCACTGCAATTGATGACTCCCCTTGAATATTTTCTGGATCCGCCCCTGGCCCTGGTCCGGCCTGCCAGTCAGCCCACTGCAGCGCCTCGCGGGCCGGGCGGGCTGGGCGGGCCGGGCGGACGGCTGGCCGCCCAATTTTACCAAGAGCCCAGTCTTACCAAATGCCGTGAATGGGTAAGTACGGCAAATTGGTGCGCCGGCCTGCAAAACTTCTGAAACCCGGGAACGTTCCGGGGACATTTAGGTATCTAGTATAGCGTTCTTCCGACTGAGCTATTTCGACAATGTGATTGAACAAACCAAACGCCGTGGTTCCCAAGTGCGGCATTCTGAGCCCTCCATTATTCACGGCATGCCGTACTTACGCATTCACGGCACTAGGTACAATTGGGCCCAATCTTACCAATTGTCAGGTCTGGCCAGGTCAGCTCAGTTCCAGTGAGGTCAGATCAGATCAGAATTCAGATCAAGTCAGGTCAGATCAGCCCAATCTTACCAAGTGCCGTGATCGCACCCGATCCTACCAATGCCGTAGTACGGCATATTGGTGCGCCGGCCTGCAAAACTTCTGAAACCGGGAATTGAGCCGGGGATATCCCCATCCTCAGTCTAGCGTTCTCCCGACTGAGCTACTTCGGCAATAAGCTTGGACAAACCATCGCCGTGGTTCCTGAGCGGCAAGTGCGGCATTTTGAGCACTTCATTCACGGCATGCCGTACTTACCCATTCACGAGATTTGGTAAGATTCGGCCCAGGTCCTAGGTTAATTGGGTCCAGATTGGGCTCAGGTAGGATTGGGCCCAGGTTAAAGGTCAGCTAAGTTGATGCTAGCGGCAGGTCAGGCCAGGTCAGCGGCATTAATAAGTTCCCAGCCTCCGAGGCCGGGGGCGTGTCGACTGGCCGGGGGGGGGGGGGGGAGGGAGGGGGCGTGGGTGTGTCGACTGGCCGGGAGGGGGGGGGGGGGGAGTGGGGTGTGTCGACTGGCCGGGGGGGGGGGGGGGCGTGTGGCGTGTCGACTGACCTTACCAATGCCGTAGTACGGCATTGGTAAGGTCAGGCGTGGGACGTGTCGACTGGCCGGGGAGGGGGAGGGGGGTAGGGGGTCGTGTCGACTGGCCGGGGGGGGGGGGGGAGGTGGGGCGTGTTGACTGGCCGGGGGGGGGGGCGTGGGGCGTGTCGACTGGCCGGGGAAGGGGGGCGTGTCGACTGGCCGGGGAGGGGGCGTGGGGCGTGTCGACTGGCCGGGAGGGGGGGGGGGGGCGTGGGGTGTATCGACTGGCCGGGGGGGGGGGGGCATGTGGCGTGTCGACTGACCTTACCAATGCCGTAGTACGGCATTGGTAAGGTCAGGCGTGGGACGTGTCGACTGGCCGGGGAGGGGGGTAGGGGGTCGTGTCGACTGGCCGGGGGGGGGGGGGGGCGTGTTGACTGGCCGGGGGGGGGGGGGCGGGGGCGTGGGGCGTGTCGACTGGCCGGGGGGGGGGGGGGCGTGTCGACTGGCCGGGGAGGGGGGGGGGGGCGTGTCAACTGGCGGGGGAGGGGGGGGGGGGGGGGGGCGTGTCGACTGGCCGGGGGGGGGGACGGTGTCGACTGGCCGGGGGGGGGGGGGGGGGGGGGCGTGTCGACTGGCGGGGGGGGGGGGGGTAGCGTGTCAACTGGCGGGGGATGGGGGGGGGGGGGGGGGGCGTGTCGACTGGCGGGGGGGGGGGGGGCGGCGTGTCGACTGGCCAGAGAGGGGGGGGGGCGTGTCGATTGGCCGGGGGGGAGAGCGTGTCGACTGATGGGTGGGGGGGGGGGGGGGGGCGTGTCGACTGGCCGGGGAGGCGTGTCGACTGGCCGGGGGGGGGGGGCGTGTCGATTGGCGGGCGGGGGGGGGGGGGGAGGGGGCGTGCCGACTGGCCAGGGGGGGGGGGGGGCGTCGACTGGCCGGGGGGAAGCGTGTCGACTGGCCGGGGGGGGGGGGGCGGAAAGCGTGTCGACTGGCGGGGGGGCGGGGCGTGTCGACTGGCCGGGGGAGGGGAACGTGTGGACTGGCCGGGGGAGCATGTCAACTGGCGGGGGGGGGGGGGGGTGGGCGTGTCGACTGGCTGCCTGGGGGGGGGGGGTGAGCGTGTCGACTGGCGGGGGGGGGGGGAGCGTGTCGACTGGCGGGGGGAGGGCGTGTCGACTGGCTGGCTGGAGGGGGAGGGGGGGGGGGGGGGGGTGAGCGTGTCGACTGGCGGGGGGGGGGGGGAGGGGGCGTGTCGACTGGCCGGGGGGAGGGGAGCGTGTGGACTGGCCGGGGGGAGCGTGTCAACTGGCGGGGGGGGGGCGTGTCGACTGGCTGGTTGGAGGGGGGGGGGGTAAGCGTGTCAACTGGCGGGGGGGGGGGGGCGTGTCGACTGGCTGGCTGGAGGGGGGGGGGGGTGAGCGTGTCGACTGGCGGGGGGGGGGGGGGTCGACAGGCCGGGGGGGGGGGGAGCGTGTCGACTGGCGGGGGGGGGGGGGGGTGAGCGTGTCGACTGGTTAGAGGGGAGGGGGGGCGTGTCGACTGGCCGGGGGAGGGGAGCGTGTGAACTGGCCGGGGGGAGCGTGTCAACTGGCGGGGGGGGGGGCGTGTCGACTGGCTGGTTGGAGGGGGGGGGGGTGAGCGTGTCAACTGGCGGGGGGGGGGGGCGTGT
>JAXIVJ010004777.1:0-5000 GCA_036785665.1 Chirona hameri | reverse complement strand
GCAACATCATCAGCAACATCACCAGCAACATCATCATCAACATCAATCAGCAGCATCATCAGCAACATCATCAGCAACATCATCATCAACATCATCATCAACATCATCATCATCATCATCATCATCATCATCATCATCATCATCATCATCATCATCATCATCATCATCATCATCATCGTCATGCCGGAGGCGGTGTTGTACCGCCTCCGGGCATACACACACGCCTCCAAGCATACAACACCGCCTCCGGGCATACTAAACCGCCTCCGGGCATACACACCGCCTCCGGGCATACAACACCGCCTCCGGGCATACTACACCGCCTCCGGGCATACCACACCGGCCTCCGGGCATACAACACCGCCTCCGGGCATACAACACCGCCTCCGGGCATACCACACCGCCTCCGGGCATACAACACCGCCTCCGGGCATACAACACCGCCTCCGGGCATACCACACCATCTCACGTCATCATCAGCAACATCATCAGCAACATCATCAGCACACATCATCAGCAACATCACCAGCACACATCATCAACATCATCAGCAACATCATCATCAACATCATCATCAACATCATCAGCAACATCATCAGCAACATCATCATCACACATCATCATCAACATCATCATCAACATCATCATCAATCATCAGCAACATCATCAGCAACATCATCATCAACATCATCAGCAACATCATCAACAACATCATCATCAGCAACATCATCATCAGCAACATCATCATCAGCAACATCATCATCATCATCATCATCATCATCATCATCATCATCATCATCATCATCATCATCATCATCATCTCATCATCATCATCATCATCATCATCATCATCATCATCATCATCATCATCATCATCATCATCATCATCATCTCATCATCATCATCATCATCATCATCATCATCATCATCATCATCATCATCATCATCATCATCATCATAATGCCCGGAGGCGGTGTTGTACCGCCTCCGGGCATACCACACCGCCTCCGGCATACAACACCGCCTCCGGGCATACTACATCGCCTCCGGGCATACCACACCGCCTCCGGGCATACAACACCGCCTCCGGGCATACTACACCGCCTCCGGGCATACCACACCGCCTCAGGGCATACAACACCGCCTCCGGGCATACACCACCGCCTCCGGCATACCACACCGCCTCCGGGCATACAACACCGCCTCCGGGCATACAACACCGCCTCCGGGCATACCACACCGTCTCACGTCATCATCAGCAACATCATCAGCAACATCATCAGCAACATCATCAGCAACATCACCAGCAACATCATCATCAACATCATCAGCAACATCATCAGCAACATCATCAGCAACATCATCAGCAATCATCATCAACATCATCATCAACATCATCATCAACATCATCATCAACATCAACATCATCATCAACATCATCATCAACATCATCATCAACATCATCATCAACATCATCATCAACATCATCATCAACATCATCATCAACATCATCATCAACATCATCATCAACATCATCAGCAACATCATCAGCAACATCATCATCAACATCATCAGCAACATCATCAACAACATCATCATCAGCAACATCATCATCAGCAACATCATCAGCAACATCATCATCATCATCATCATCATCATCATCATCATCATCATCATCATCATCATCATCATCATCATCATCATCATCATCATCATCATCATCATCATCATCATCATCATCATCATCATCATCATCATCATTATCATCATCATGCCCGGAGGCGGTGTTGTACCGCCTCCGGGCATACCACACCGCCCTCCGGGCATACAACACCGCCTCCGGGCATACTACACCGCCTCCGGGCATACCACACCGCCTCCGGGCATACAACACCGCCTCCGGGCATACTACACCGCCTCCGGCATACCACACCGCCTCCGGGCATAAAACAACCGCCTCCGGGCATACTACAACCGCCTCCGGCATACCACACCGCCTCCGGGCATACAACACCGCCTCCGGGCAAACTACACCGCCTCCGGGCATACCACACCGCCTCCGGGCATACAACACCGCCTCCGGCATACAACACCGCCTCCGGGCATACCACACCGCCTCCGGGCATACAACACCGCCTCCGGGCATACAACACCGCCTCCGGGCATACCACACCGTCTCACGTCATCATCAGCAACATCATCAGCAACATCATCAGCAACATCATCAGCAACATCATCAACAACATCATCATCAGCAACATCATCATCAGCAACATCATCATCAGCAACATCATCATCATATCATCATCATCATCATCATCATCATCATCATCATCATCATCATCATCATCATCATCATCATCATCATCATCATCATCATCATCATCATCATCATCATCATCATCATCATCATCATCATCATCATCATCATCATCATCATCATCATCATCATCATCATCATCCATCATCATCATCATCATCATCACATCATCATCATCATCATCATCATCATCATCATCATCATCATCATCATCATCATAATGCCCGGAGGCGGTGTTGTACCGCCTCCGGGCATACCACACCGCCTCCGGGCATACAACAACCGCCTCCGGGCATACTACATCGCCTCGGGCATACCACACCGCCTCCGGGCATACAACACCGCCTCCGGGCATACTACACCGCCTCCGGGCATACCACACCGCCTCCGGGCATACAACACCGCCTCGGGCATACACCACCGCCTCCGGGCATACCACACCGCCTCCGGGCATAAAACACCGCTCCGGCATACAACCACCGCCTCCGGGCATACCACACCGTCTCACGTCATCATCAGCAACATCATCAGCAACATCATCAGCAACATCATCAGACAACATCACCAGCAACATCATCATCAACATCATCAGCAACATCATCAGCAACATCATCAGCAACATCCTCAGCAACATCATCATCAACATCATCATCAACATCATCATCAACATCATCATCAACATCAACATCATCATCAACATCATCATCAACATCATCATCAACATCATCATCAACATCATCATCAACATCATCATCAACATCATCATCAACATCATCATCAACATCATCATCAAACATCATCAGCAACATCATCAGCAACATCATCAGCAACATCATCAGCAACATCATCAACAACATCATCATCAGCAACATCATCATCAGCAACATCATCAGCAACATCATCATCATCATCATCATCATCATCATCATCATCATCATCATCATCATCATCATCATCATCATCATCATATCATCATCATCATCATCAATCATCATCATCATCATCATCATCATCATCATCATCATCATCATCATCATCATCATCATCATCATCATTATCATCATCATGCCCGGAGGCGGTGTTGTACCGCCTCCGGGCATACCACACCGCCTCCGGGCATACAACACCGCCTCCGGGCATACTACACCGCCTCCGGGCATACCACACCGCCTCCGGGCATACAACACCGCCTCCGGGCATACTACACCGCCTCCGGGCATACCACACCGCCTCCGGGCATACAACACCGCCTCCGGGCATACTACACCGCCTCCGGCATACCACACCGCCTCCGGGCATACAACACCGCCTCCGGGCATACTACACCGCCTCCGGCATACAACACCGCCTCCGGGAAATACACCACCGCCTCCGGGGCATACCAACACCGCCTCCACGGGCATACAACACCGCCTCCGGGCATACAACACCGCCTCCGGGCATACAACACCGCCTCCGGGCATACCACACCGTCTCTCACGTCATCATCAGCAACATCATCAGCAACATCATCAGCAACATCATCAGCAACATCACCAGCAACATCATCATCAACATCATCAGCAACATCATCAGCAACATCATCAGCAACATCATCATCAACATCATTATCAACAGCAACATCATCATCAGCAACATCATCATCAGCAACATCATCATCATCATCATCATCATCATCATGATCATCATCATCATCATCATCATCATCATGATCATCATCATCATCATCATCATCATCATCATCATCATCATCATCATCATCATCATCATCATCATCATCATCATCATCATCATCATCATCATCATCATCATCATCATCATCATCATCATCATCATCATCATCATCATCATCATCATCATGCCCGGAGGCGGTGTTGTACCGCCTCCGGGCATACCCACACCGCCTCCGGGCATACAACACCGCCTCCGGGCATACAACACCCGGCCTCCGGGCATACACCACCGCCTCCGGGCATACCACACCGCCTCCGGGCATACAACACCGCCTCCGGGCATACAACACTGCCTCCGGGCATACCACACCGTCTCACGTCATCATCAGCAAACATCATCAGCAACATCATCAGCAACATCATCGCAACATCACCAGCAACATCATCATCAACATCATCAGCAACATCATCAGCAACATCATCAGCAACATCATCATCAATATCATCAGCAACATCATCAGCAACATCATCAGCAACATCATCAGCAACATCATCAAAAACATCATCATCAGCAACAATCATAAGCATCATATATCATCATCATCATCATCATCATCATCATCATCATCATCATCATCATCATCATCATCATCATCATCATCATCATCATCATCATCATCATCATCATCATCATCATCACTCATCATCATCATCATCATCAACTCATCCTCATCATCATCCTCATACATCACATCATGCCCGGAGGCGGTGTTGTACCGCCTCCGGGCATACCACACCGCCTCCGGGCATACAACACCGCCTACGGGCATTACTCACACCGCCTCCGGGCATACCACACGCCTCCGGGCATACAACACCGCCTCCGGGCATACTACACCGCCTCCGGCATACCACACCGCCTCCGGGCATACAACACCGCCTCCGGGCTTACTACACGCCTCGGGCATACCACACCGACTCCGGGCATCAACACCGCCTCCGGGCAT